>PVKS010040429.1:0-16632 GCA_004027875.1 Aplodontia rufa | reverse complement strand
AATTACATGAATAAAACCTATCCATTACTGAGAATAATACTTAGAATATATTAAGCCCTTCTAAATACCAGTAATTATCATTAATTACAAAATAAGGGAAACCAGGTTAACTGATCAAAAGGAAAAAAATATACTAATACGTTAACAAGTAAGGATAGTGGTTTCCTGACGGTTAAGGAAAAAAAAACATTATATATATATATATAAAATGTTTTTTATATATATATATATATATTTGATACCAGGGATTGAAGTCAGGGAGACTTAACCAATGAGCTCCTTTTTAATTTTAAGATAGGATGTTAGTAAGTTGCTGAGGCTGGTTCTGAATTTGCAATCCTCAGCCTCTAGAATTGCTGGGATTACAGATAGTTGCCACCATTCCCAGACTTTTAATTATTATTATGATGCTTTAAAGTAATGGGTGCTAACTTACCTCAGGAAGGGACTCCTCTTGTTTTATAAGGACAGAGAATTACATATAAGAGTCAGAGTATTCAAATTCAAGATACAACTATTGAAGACTGGTAGTTCTCGATCTTGGTAGAAAACTACTAATGTAAAAGAAGAGAACCCTTATTCTCACAACTAAGGCATAGCCATCAAGGACATACCTATTTAGGAGAGACTTGGCCACTACATTGCTTATGGCTGGACTCAAAAGGTCTATTAACCTACATAAATGTTTCATAAAAACGAAAAGGAAAGCATGGTGCTACTCAGGAGGCTGAAGCAGGAGGAGGATCCTTTGAGCCCAGGAGTTCAAGGCCAGCCTGGGCAACATCGCAAGACCCTGTCTCAGAGAATTAAAAAAAAAAAAAAAAAAAAAAAAAAAAGAAAGGTGGTGATGAAAGATAAAGTCATGTTCCTGGGTTTTTCCGTCTTGATCCCATTTTAGAAAGAAAGAGATTAAGAATAAAAGAAGGGAATATACAGAAAGAGGAGACTTGGTAAATTACAGGAGGTAAAAGTAGTACAAACCAAGGTCTTACATAGTGACCAATTCTGTTCCAAGTAGACCAAACAATAGATTAAACTAAAAGTAGAAGTGAAAAATAAAGTCTTTTTTGTTTAATTTACATCAATTTTTTTCATCACCAAAATTTATATCTTAAAAGTACCTCAGATAAATTTTGGCTGTCCAACATTTATCCATCTCAGATCTGGTTGTTTTTTTTTTCAGGGCTGAGGACTGAACTCCGGGCCTTGCGCATGCTAGGCAAGCGCTCTGCCACTGAGCTAAATCCCCAACCCCTTGTATTATATAAAAAGCCAGGAAAAAAGAAGTAGATAAGAAGTCGGGCACGTGGACATTATTCCCAGAACTGAGTGAGTGACAACGCCTGCACTGGATTTGGAGGTAGGAGGTTGAGTTCCATAGTGCCTTTTGAGTTTTTTTTTTAACCTCTTTTCTAATTGTTCTGATACAATTAGATAAATTGTTCTTTTAAAAGAACAATTTAAGAAAGTAAAGTTGTTAGAGTTTAAGTTTAATGCTTTGCTTTACATCTTGAAATAGATATAAAATGAGTATTTTGCTCAAGAGAAATACTCTCACCAAGAAGTACTGAATGGGGCAGGTGTAACAAAGCCACAGCAGAAAAGCCACACAACATTTCCCATACCACTCTTTGACAATTCATACACAAGAGATCAGCAAACTGAATCATAAGAGTCTTCTACTCACTTATAGGATAAAATGCCCACTGAGAACAGACTAGAACAAAATCAGAGGTTTTCTGGACACCAACATGAAAAAGGGAAGGCTTCAATCTACTAAGCACCTCACATTGAAAGGCTATACCACTTACAAATCACACTTCAGCTCTGATTTGCCTAACACAAAAAGCATGCACATACCACTCCTTTCTACTTTAGAAGACTGAACTTCTGTATTATCCAACTTATTTGGATATACAGATAGGTTTAAAAATTTTAAAAACAATTAAATAACACACACACACAACCATGCCTATTTACCTTGAATGGGATAAGAGTAATGTGCTGGGCTTGGCTGGCTTGTGGTTAACCCTGTAGTGCAGGTAAGAACACTGTGTTGACTTGGAGATGGAGTCTGAATTAAACCACTTTCAGGTTTCATACCTGGCCACAATGCACCTGAATCAGATAAATTGGACCAATTACAAACAATTCACTGGGACTGAGGAGCATGGTTATTCTTTCAATTATTAGCCAGTAGGTTTAAAATCTAAATGTTAAAACAAAAATAAATTTGCTTGTAAGAGAAAATTATCGATTTTCCCACTAGTAAAACACCACAAGCAAATACACTTTCAAAGAATTAGGAGATGGGACCATAGAAACAAAAATCCTTCTAAAAGCCCTAATAATGGGGGGTGTGTGTGTGTGTGTGTGTGTGTGCGCGTCTATGTACACACACACATATATGCACACATATATGTTCATTTCAATGATTAGGGGTAATTGACCAGGCTTCAGAAAGAGTTACTGATACCAAACTGGAGTGTCTGTCATAAAGAGTGTCTGATGACCAAATTGTGAAGGTGGGAGACAATATGGATAACTTCCACATAGGTTTAAAATTTACTTACCCACTAAATAAGCACTGAATTTTTCTAAAATGACTTAAATAATTCTTTGCTTTCTCAAGCTGATTATTTGTAACCTTTTTTCCTTCTAATTATGTAAGACACACCTGTTTATTTTGATAAAACTATTACAGAAATATATAACTGGGAAAAAAGTAAAACATAATTCTATTGTTTAACTACTATTAATAGTTTGCAGAAGTCACCCAGATTTGTTCTACACATTTACTGATCTTTCTTTTTTTTTTTTTTTTTAAGAGAGAAGGACAGTGTGAGAGAGAGAGGTACAGAGACAATCAATTTTTATTGAGTTTTTCACATGGCTTTTGTTGCTCTGACATTGAGTTGTGTACATGGGTGCTGGGGTTTGAACCTGGGGACTTGCGCTTGCCAGGCAAGCGCCGTAACCGCCAGGCCACCGCTCCAGCCCTGATCTTTCTTATTTTTAATAAAAACAAATGCTATATATAGTATTCATAATTTGTATTTCCATATACCAGAGACATATTTGCATATCAGAAGACATAAACCTGTTATACTGGTAGATATCATAGCTATTCACTTTTATTTTATTTTTATTATGGTGCTCCTGAATGACAATCTTCCTAAAATGTACTTAAGTCCTTTACTTCCTTCTTAGCAGACAGGAAATAGCGAATAGGTGTTTCTCAGAATTTTTATTAAAAACATCAATATTATGCTGTGATATGTACAGACACAATACATACATTCACATGTATGTACGTATGAGACCCCTGTAAAGGTTATTGTGAAGTGTGAACACATTTATTTAGTACTAAATACAACTCACTAATAGCTCAGCAGTTATGGCACCTGTCTGACATGCATGAGGATATGGGTTTGAACTCCAGCACCATGTACACAATGAAGTGCTGGAGCAACGAAAGCCACATGAAAAACAATAAAACTAGCTCTCACTGTCCCTCTCTCTTAAAAAAAAGGAAAAAGAAGAAGAAGAAAAATTCACTAATAGTTCTGATTTTTAGGTTCTGCGACCACTCTATTCTCTATTTTTTCCTCTCGTGTCACTTCTTGACAACCTTCCATCTTTGTTTGGCTGCACGTCCCTTTTAATTTGCAATAACTAGAAAACCATAAACAAAGACTTTGTACATGACAAGTCTAAGGGGGTATCTTTTGTAAGTGAAATGCTCATGAATGCACAGAAATGGTGAAAATTCTGGCTATGCAAAAGGCTATTTTGTAAAAAAACCATTTGCCTAGTTTTTTCACTGTGTTCTGAGCATTTATGGTTGCTGGATCAGTATAGTTGAAACTGATAATCAGGTCTAAGGAGGTTTATCAATCACATTTCTGTGTACAAACTCATTACAAAGGTAAAGCATGACTTCATACTGAACATTAATTCACTTCATTTACTCCTAATGTGATTAAGAAATCCATAGTTAACTAATAAAAGCAACAATAATAATACTTTAATAATAAGAACCTCTGGGCTTGAGAGATGGTTGAGCATCATGAGGGTTCAATCCCCAATATCATATATAAAAATAAAGGAAAAACAAAACTCTTAAAAAACAAAGGACCTCTGCTTCTCCAGGTGTTAAAATACCTCAATGCAACTCAGATTTGTCTAGACTATTGATAAGTAAATCTAAGAATAGTAAAGGGAAATGTAAGAATCTTAGGTTGACCTTGGAACATGGTAACTACTTTGTCTCAAACTCTTACTGCATAAAAAAGGAAAATGTCATATTCTTTTCTTAGCTACAATCTACATGAAATAATTTATTTGAGGAGATGAAAGAATAGTAACATCTCTAGCATAAATTAGGAGAGTCACACCTTCCACTTATTTCATGATCATTTAAATACATCTTGTCCAGGTCGGCCAGTGCTAAGAAGGTAAATACTTGCAGCGTTTGATTTTCAACAATAAAAATGTCTGAAGATTTTTTTTTAAAAAACAGGAAATTGAACCTAATGGGAGGTTTACCACTGAGCTACATCTCCAATTTTTTTTTTTTTGAGAGAGAGGAAGAAAGAGGAAGAGAGAGAGAAAGAATCAATTTTATTTTTTCATCTGGCCTTTGTTTCCCTGACACTTAGTTGTATATGTGGTGCTAGGGTTTGAACCTGGTTCCTCAAGCATGCCAGGCAAGCATTCGAACTGCTGAGCCACTGCTCCAGCCCCCTCCCCACTTTTTTTTTTTTTAAATATAAAGAGAGAGGGACAGTGAAAGACAGATAGAAACAATTTTTATTTAGTTTTTCATGTGACTTTCGTTGCTCCAACACTTCATCGTGTACATGGTGCTGGGGTTTGAACTCTTGTACTCGTGCATGCTGAGCAAGTGCCATAACCGCCGAGCCACCGCTCCAGCCCCCCACCTTTTTTTACAATAAAGAAAAAGAGTCAATTTTTATTTATTTTTTCATCTTTCCCTGCACCCCCTCCCCACCCGCCAACATTTAGTTGTATATGTGGTACTAGGGTTTGAACCTGGGTCCTCATTCTCACCAGGAAAGCTCCATTGCTGAGCCTCTTCCCCAGCCCCTCCAGTCCTTTTTATTTTTTATTTTGAGATAGGATCTCACTAAGTTGCTGAGGCTGGCCTTGAATTTGTGATCCTCCTCTGCTTCAGGCTCTCAAGTCACTGAAATTGCAGGCATGCACCACCACACCCATAAAAATTATTATTTTAAAAGCATTTATGAGGTAAAATATGAATCTAAGTACCATAATTCTCAGTGGTTAGGTATAATATTTTTTGGTAAGCAAATTATAGTTGAAATGTCAGTTTCCAGATATACCATAATCAATGTAATTTCTTTTTCTAAATAGGTTTTGATCCTGAGATATTAATTTGTGAACATATTATTACACTATATGAAAACAATATCTCAATAATAACGTATCATGTGAGAATGCTTTCATTAGTTGTGTGTGCGTGTGAGAGAGTTATATTTTATCTATCTTCAAACTGCAAAATGTTTGTAGGCTGGTTCCCTTTCTAATGGCACAAATGCCCAAGGTAAGTAGAATAGCACATTTTGAACATTTTTGGCCAGAAATGTACATGAGTAGATATTTAATATAAAATTATTTTATGACGAACAGACGAATAAAGACAATACTGATACTGCCTCTAGTATTACTGCACTCCTGCTCTTTAGGCACGTAAATATTTTCCCTTAGGGGCATCAGCCCAGAACTCCAGTTAATAGCTGGCACGACCAAATATTGGTCCTACTATGCAGGAACTACTGCCCACAACAAATGAGAAAACCAAACCCTGGTCTCTTGACTCTTGGTACATCGTGCCATGCCACAACTAAAAAGCTTCTCTATTTCCTTCAGGAACCAAGAGCCTGTTGTTAAGGGACAACTGGAAAAGAAAGTCTGTACCTGAGTGTTAGTCTCCAGATGCTCCAGGGGTCTTATCACAAATTCTACTACTTTAATCTGATCATTCAGTTTATAGTATAATCAGAGTAGAGGATCTTTAGAGATTACATTAATTAGGAAATGAAAGGCACACATGCTAGATAAAAATATATGAAAGCATATATTAGCTTGCTGATTCAATAACTCATTCAGACGAGCTATTACATATGCTAATAGTTTAATCGGAATACTTTTCCTGATTATAGAAGAAGTAAATGTGAATTCTAGCAAATCAGGAAAATACAGAAAGTATAAGGGAAAAAAAATCAGTCTCATCACACACACAAAAAAGTAAAGGCAGTTCTTGCTTTTGCATGGCCCGTTAACTGACACCTGCACAATGGAACCATCTTTACTTTCCAGTTTCTTAGTAACTGAGAACAACTCTGCAGTGCTGGACTGTTAAAATCCACATTTTTTTCTTCCAAATTATTCTCTGTGTACATATTTGTAAAAATCCTAAATTGATATTATACTGTGCTTTTAGCTTTACACACTTTTTTTTCAATTAATAAAACTGTTCTCTGAAGATTCCAATTTTTTTTTAAGAATATCATTTATAATGGGTACAGTTTTCCATTCTACGGATGTACTACAATTCAACACATATCCTTACATTACACATGTAGGTTGCTTCCTTTTTTGTTGTTGTTGTTGCTATTATAAATAAGGGTGCAATGACTATCTTGGATAGTAAAATTTTGTATTTCTACTTAGTTCCATAGGATAAATTCCCAGAAGTGAAATTACTGAGTGAAATGGAATGAACCATCCTTAAACATATCCTCCACTCTTTTAACTCACATTAAATACATTAAATTTCTTTTAAAGTAAATGGGAACAGTGGCAACCAAGATTGTATGACTCCTAAAAATAAATCAGCATCCTTTCCCTCACACATAATTCTTCAGATCACTAGAAGTCAAGGCTTTAATCCTTTTATCTATTCCACCATCCCATACCATTTTTATGAGGCTCAGGAAAGAGAATGATCAGTATTCCTTTTCTATTAGATTATTTGTAATATAACCTTCCTAAAATTTCTTCTTTTCCCCTTTCTTTCAGAGGAGAAAACCTTTTTTATTTCAAACATGATTCTGGGACCATCTTTTTTGATACAGTTGTGAATTTAAGTGCCTCTGAGATTGAACAGATGTAGGTTCAATTCTAATCCCAGGCATTTACTAATTATAGGATTTTGGGCTAAAGACTTAACGACATCTTAATTTTTTCACCTATAAAAAATAAAAATGCTATTGCTTACCTCTTAGGACTGTTCTGAGGACCAAATGAGACAATAATATACAGAATGGAAAACTTCTTAGCATATTGCTTGGCACAGGAAGCACTCAATAATAGACTATTATAACGAGATCTTTTTCCAAAGTCCTATTTACATCTGAAATAAAAGACTAGCTGATCTGAAAGTAGGCAGTACCAAAAATCTTGTTTTCAAAAGAAAGTTTTCTTACTCTTTTTTTTTAGAAAGAGAGAAACAACTTTATTGAGTTTTTCACATGGCCTTAGTTGCTCCAACACTTAGCTGTGTACTTGGTGCTGGGGTTTGAACCCGGGTCCTTGTGCTTGCCAGGCAAGCACTGAAACCGCTGAGCCACCGCTCCAGCCCCAAGTTTTCTTACTTTTAAGTGAATAAATTGCCAAAAATGCTGTGTGTTAAATCAAAGAAGATGCCTTTTCTTTTCTTTTTTAAAAGAAAGGGACAGTAAGAGAGAGAGAGAGAGAGAGAGAGAGAAAAAGAGAGAATCAAATTTTTATTTAGTTTTTCATATGACTTTCGTTGGTCTGACATTTCACTGTGTACATGGTGCTGGAGTTCAAACCCGCATCCTCGCACATGCCAGGCCAAGCACCATTAACTGCTGAGCCACTGCTCCAGCTCCAGAAGATGCCTTTTAATGGTACAGTAATTTTCAAAAGGATTACAAATATCTCTTGTAATTTTGGGAAAAAAATCTGAAAATATGCTATACCTATCATTCATGTTACCTCAACCTAAACTTCTCCAGTAAGTGTTATACATTAAAGTCAAATTAATGACTGTGTCTCTCAGTTACTGACAGAAGAATTGATGTGACCCAAGTCTCTCTTACTTTCAAATACTAAACAACAACAGATCAAGGCAGCCTTATTTAAATTTTCTTTACAACATAAACAACATTTCCTCCAAGTTTTTAACAAAGAAATCTTCACAGAATTTTCTTTCTTTCTTAATACAAGGCAAATATAATGACTATAAAAGACATCATAATACCTAAGATGCACATGGTATTATGTTAGGTATTCCATAAACAGAATTCAAAGAAAATGGGAATCTTATTTCATATTCAACAGTAGGAATGATCAACTGTTCAACAATGTTATACACGATTTGGGGCTTGCTAATAATAATAATATATTTTTTAAAGAGAGAGGAAGGGAGAGAGAGACAGAGAGAATCAACTTTAGTTTTCATTGCTCTGACACTTAGTTGTGTATGTGATGCTGGGGTTTGAACCCGGGTCCTTGCACATGCCAGGCAACCCAGTAATAATAAATTAATCAAAACAGTGTTTAAAAAAATGTGAAAATAATTATAATTGCTAGCATATTATGGTCAACTTCAAAAATTAGCTTTATTTTTGCACAGCTAAAGAGTGTCAAGAGAGAACATACAGAATAGGAGAAAATCTTTGCCTGCTACACCTCAGACAGAGAGCTAACATCCAGAATATACAAACAACTCAAAAAACCAAACACCAAAATCACAAATAATCCAATCAATAAATGGGCTACAGATCTAAAGATAAATTTCTCAATGCAGGAAGTCCAAAAAGCCCATAAACATGAGAAAATGCTCTACATGACTAGCCATCAGAGAAATGCAAATCAAAAGTTCACTGAGATTCCACCTTACTCCTGTCAGAGTGGCAAAAATGAAGAATATGAACAATGACAGATGCTGGAGGGGCTGTGGGAAAAGAGGAACACTGTCACATTGCTGGTGGGACTGCAAAATGATACAGCCACTCTGGAAAGCAGTGTGGAGACTCATCAAAAAATTAGGGCTGGAACCGCCTTATGACCCAGCTATCCCTCTCCTGGGTATTTTCCCAAAAGAGCTAGAATCAGCACATTACAGAGATACAGTTTCATTAATGTTTATAGCAGCTCAATTTACTATAGCTAGATTATGGAACCCAGATGCCCCTCACTTGACAAGCGGATTCAAAAACTTTGGTACATATATATACAATGGAATTCTACTCAACTATTAGAGAAAACAATATTATGGCTTTTGCAGCCAAATGGATGGAGATGGAAAAAATTATGCTAAGTGAAATATCCCAAACTCAGAGACTCAAGGGCTGAATGTTCTCTCATTTGTGGAAGCTAGAATACAATCAGAAACAGTATGATAGATGGCTAAGCTAATGACAACATCAACATGTATGAGTTTTTACACAAACAGGGGGGTACCTCGCCTAGGATGCTGGGGGATGAAGGGAGGGGGGCAAAGAGTTGGGGGAGGGAGTAGGAAGGAAATCAAGGAGACTGTAGGGAGGGAGTATGGGGGAATCAACTCAGTGGAGAACCTCCGACTTCCATGAGAAGTCCAATTAACACAAGGGTTAAATAAGGGGAAACATGGAACCATGGGGTACCCAAGGGGGAAACCATGGAATGGCATCAGCCTTGGCTTGTTCTGTCATTATACATTTGTTCTTGATTGTTTGATAATGATTCCCTCCTAATGTTAGACCATCTTTAATGAATTAAAAAAAACCCAAAATTAGTTTTAATGTTAACATAAAAAGAAATAATCACAAACATATTCTCAGAGGGTTCTCTTTTCAAAAGGACTATTCCATCTTGGCTGGTTAAATATATCACTTAAGACAAGATTTTAGAATACTGGTTGGTACTGATAGGCACCATGACATAGATGTACAAACAGGGAAAAGGGAACTAGTTTCCTTTCTGTCATAAAGTTATGAATTTACTACTTATTAAAAGTTATCCCTAGACTGGAGCAGTGTGGCTCAGTAATTAAAGCACTTGCCTAGCAAGCTCGAGGACCTGGGTTCAAACCCCAGCACCACATACACAACCAAGTGTAAGAGAAACAAAGGCCAGATGGAAAAATAAATAACACTGATTCTTTCTCTTTCTCTCTCCCTCTATTTTTATTTTTATTTTAAAGAGAGAGGGACAGTGAGAGAGAAAGAATCAATTTTATTTAGTTTTTCATGTTGCCTTTGCTGCTCACATACTTTGTTTTGTATGTGGTGCTTGGGTTTGAGCTATGTCCCTGCACATGACAAGTGAGAGCCATAACCATTGAGTCATCACTCCAGCCCTTCCCTCTATCTTAAAAAAAAAAAAAAAATCCTCAATTTTTGTTTCTAGCATTTACTAGGAGCCAAAGAAAGCTAACAACCAATGGGCCAGGGAAGTTAAGAATGTAGAAATCGAAAGCAGATAACACTAAAACAGCCAGAATCTACGTGGTGATTTCTTTGGAATATTTTTCTAATTCCCAGTCTATTTAAATAAAGTCTATAAAGATAGAAATTTTTTTTTTTTTTTAGAGAGAAGGACAGTGAGAGTGAGAGAGAGAGAGAGAGAGAATGAATCAATTTTTACTGAGTTTTTCACATGGCTTTAGTTGCTCTGACACTTAGTTGTGTACATGGGTTGCTGGGGTTTGAACCCGTGTACTCGTGCATGCCGGGGAAGCACTGTAACCACCAAGCCACCGCTCCAGCCCCCAAAGATAGAATTTTATTAACATATTGTATATTTTAAGAATATAGTATTTGCTCAATTTTTTGACACGAGTGGTAGGAAAACAGAGAAGGGGAAATAAAGCACACTGTGTATAGCTGTCAATTTATACACACACAGAAAGTCAGCATAGATATTAAATGCCCAAAGAATCTCAAATTAACTTCTGATAAATCACTCTGACTTACAGTTCGCATCCAAGAAAAACCAATGAAAAGAATTCCCTACACACATGATAAGGTTATAGAAAATGGTGGATCTGTCTCATTTTAAAATGACTTTTGGTTTAGCAGAACATTTGATCAGTTTGGGGCAGTGTTGGGGACAGGGAGGAGAGGGAGAAATTGGCAAAAATAAAAAACCAAAAAAACTCACAAACAACAGTAAATTATGAGGCATATTTTATCTGGATATTTAGATTACCTGGTTTTAGCAGAAATTGGCCATCTCAAAATATACTTGATATATATACCATGCTTTACCACATTATATATAAATAATGTTAAATCAATAGTAATTCCTCAAAGAGTTTTTCAAACACTTAAAGATTCCAAGTTTCAGAGTCAAAACTTTGGAAATAGCTAAATTTTGGCAGGTATACAAATGAGTTTTGAAAAACAATGATTTTATATTATATTACATGCATTGAATATACTGTATACCCAACTTCTCAGTAAGTATCCTGGAAAAGATGATACATCTTTCAGCTTCCTGATTAGCCATGCTTGTTTTTTGAAGTTTCTAGGGTATAAAATAAACATTTTTTTTTTTTAAAGAGAGAAGAGAGAGACAGAAAGGGAGAGAGAGAGAGGGAATCAGTTTTAGTTTTTTTTCATGTGGCTTTCCTTGCTCTGACACTTTATTGTGTACATGGTGCTGGAGTTTGAAGCTGCGACCTCACACATGCCAGGTAGGCACAGTAACTGCTGACCCACTGCTCCAATTCCTAAAATCAACATTCTCAGAAACTGCATATAATGGCATCCCTTACCAAAAGGAGGTAGTCCATATGTTTGTGTTGCCTGAGGATAGACAGCATAGGGTTGAGACTGCTGTAGTGTCTGGTACTGAGCTTGCCCAGGGTAAGCAGTTTCCGAAACAGGAACTGACAGGATATGTGCATAAGGTCTGGAAAAATTCAAGGAAACAAAAACTTTCATGTTTGACTTATTTTAGTAATGAAAATAGGTGAAATAGCTAATAACACTAAAATCAAAGAATTAGGGATGAGGCAGCTTATCTTCCGCATAAAATGGCTCTTATGGTCAGAAAGCACAAATGCTTTTTTTTTTTCTCCCTCCACATTCCAATACCATCCACCTAAAGAACAATTTCTTGGAAAATTTAATAATTTCAAACATCCTTCCAAGTTCCAATTAGTACCATCTACAAACATCCATGATGTGCTACATGCAAGGCCCACCAGACACAAGGATTAAGCTTAGTTACGCCCTTATTTATGTATTTATGTCTATATATAGAATAATATCCTAAAATAACAGAAAACTGGATTGGCAATTGGATCTCATTCTCCACCCAGTTCCTTGAGCCAAACTAAAGTTGTGAGAGAAAGTGGGACATGAAAAAAAAGGATACGGTGATGGAGAAAAGGCTGACTTTTTAATTAGTTTATTTTTTAACTACTGCAAAATTCAAAAGGTAAAAATGGGGATGACAATAAAAAATGCCAATTTTCTTTTCCACAACCATCTTACAGGGTTCTTTCACCTGTTACCAATTTCTTTGTGTCCCCTACATTTGTAATGCATAAGAACATATCCTGTTAATAAGCACAATTACATGTACGTATATTCACGTATAGGTCTAGTCTTCATTAACACACGATTGGTAACTTGGTATACACACTGTTCTACACCTACCCATTGTAAAGATGACTAACCTGGTTGGTCTTAAATGCCGACCTTAGCTTTGAAGGCCCAAAATCTTTTACCTCTTGGTGACTTCAGCCCACCAAACCTATCTAACTTTAAGCCCAATTCTGCTGAGGACATTACTTAAATAAGAAAATAAATACAGATTAGGCTGAGAAATCACAATCTGGTACCATCTTGAGCTGTTTTTATTGATCTGTAGCTCAAGATAGAGGAAAGAGAATGATTGGAAATCAAGAACTTTTTTTTTTTTTTTTAAGAGAGAGGGACAGTGTGAGAGAGAGAGAATCAATTTTATTTAGTTTTTCTTCTGGTTTTTGTTGCTGGAACACTTAGTTATGTATGTAGTGCTGGGGTATGAACCCAGATCCTTGCACATGACATGCATGCGCCATAACTGCTGAGCCATCACTCCAGCCCCAGACTCTTCAAGTTTCAAAGATCATTTCACTACTGAAATTAGAATACAAGAATTTGTATAAGTAACATGTTTTTTTTTTTTAATCACTACCACTATTTTCCATTTTCAGCACCTATTCATTTAGAGAGAGCTCCTGTGTAACAGTGACCTATTCCAGGCAACCATTTTCTTTCTTTTTTTTTTTATTTTAATGGTACTTGAAAAATAAAGAGTTTAATTTTACTTTAGCATTTTTTTAAAAAGAGAGGGACAGTGAGAGTGAGAGAGTAAGAGAGTGAGAGAGAGAGAGAGAGAAAGAGAATTTAGTTTTTCATGTAGTCTTTGTTGCTTGGACACTTGGTTGTGTATGGTGCTGGGGTTCGAACCTGCGTACTTGCGCATGCCAGGCAAGCAGGCAACCATTTTCTTTTTTGAAGAATGTTATATAGCCAGGTATGAAGATGCATTCCTGTAATCCCAGCAACTCAGGAGGCTGAGGAAGGAGGATCACAACTTGGAGGCCAGCCTGGGCAACTCTGAGACCCTATCTCAAAAAATAAAAAGTGCTGGGGATGGGGGATGTAGCTCAATGGTGGAGTGCCCCTAGGCTTAATCCCTACTACTAATCATCCCGCCCCCCCCCAAAAGCTACATACTGCATTTAAAAGGAATAAAAAAATTGGAATAAAGACAGAGAGAGTAAGAGAAGTAAAAGTAAGTTTAAATACCAAATTAAATTTTGCAATGAACCTACAGAAAAAATATACATATATTTTGGAAATAATTCTTGAACTTACTTTGCAGAATACATTTGTGAGGTATAATCATTGGATGAGCGAGGGATGTAATCGGTGCATGTCATAACTGAAAAAAAGATAATATCACCAGATAAAAAAGTTAGAACATTTCAAAAATGAAATGGAAAACTGCACATCTTTCTGTATAGTCTTTCAAACTAAATTAATGGAATACAGCTTAGATACCAGAGTTTGAAAGACTGTAGCAGAAAATGCCACTTTCATGTTTATAGACCTATTTATAGACTTAAAAGAGACAATAAAAGAATCAAGAACATGGGGGGCATGGAAAAGAGCCAAAGGCTGGTACCAACTGATTTCTACCTTCACCCATCACTGATCTAGACCATAGATAAAGTTACCCCCCTAAGCTCTCAGCAGCACTGGAAAACTTAAAAAACAAGACTGTATACAGAAATCACATGCTTCTTCAGTTTATTCATTCTCTGGGTGCTTATTCTACTGTAAATAAAGACCATAAAAATGACCTGCAGAAGGAAAGATTTAGGGAAATACCTGATCTTATCAGAAAACTGTTGTTACTGCTGTGTACAATCAATGGCAGAATAGATGCAGGTATACTACTGTGTTTTCTGCTGTCCAGTAAAGATTCTGTTCACATTTGGCAAAGCAGACAGGCTACAGGAATTGACGTGATGCTCTGATGAACTAGTTTGTCAAGTAAAGGGACTTTACCAGGTAGTATCCTCTTGACCCCCATGACTTTATATTAAATAGCTGCTGTGAAGTCATCCCTCATGATTACATCTGAAATGAATGTTGTAAATATTTGACTCAAGTTTGATAGGTAGCTAAATCCCATTTGCTGTGCATTATTTCAGTTCATATTGTAGACTGTAACATCATGAAGTGCTTTCATAAGCTCCTGAACTATTCGAGAACTTCCTTCAACATCAATAAAGAAGCTGTTCTGTGTGAACAGGGACTGAAGGTCAACTTTACGTCTAGGTAGGTTCACTGAAAGAGTACCTGACCCCAAAAGGAAATCCTGGTCAAGAGCAGATGAGGGGTCAATTCTTGCCCAAGAGTAAGGCAATCGATGGGCTTATTACAGAAGATATTATCCAAGGCCATGGTTCAAGATCTTTAATTATTGGACACTTGAAGTTCATATTGATCTATAATCATCATGACAAAAATGAAGAGGATCTCAGTTAGATCTGAAGTTCTTAATATCCATCACATAGAATGAAAGGTAAGATTACTTGAATTTTACATGATGGTTCTTACTGTGACAACAGGTACCCAAACCTTTATTCTCTTCCAATTTAATAAACCCAAACCTTTATTCTCTTCCAATTTAATTCAATTCTAGAAGAGATCAATAAAACATGCTGGGAAACTTAGGCCAATTTTAACTTTCTTAAAGGAACAAGCCTGATCTCGGCAACATTTGGGAATCATGAAAGGATTATGAAGAGTCAAGGCATATGTCATTATAAAACAGGAGAATAAAAAAAGTAATCTGCTGGCTTAGACTAGATGAATGACAGTGAGGATGAGGCAAAGGCTTTGAAATATAATTTGAAGGCACAATTAATGATGTTCTGGTGGATTTGGATGTAGGGAATAAGGAAATGATGGGAATGCAGATAGTCTGTAGGGTTTTGGTTTTAAAGTGGTGAGACAGAGACATCCTTCCTATGATGAGCAAGCCTGGGAGATAAACAGACTTGAGGAACCAAAAGCTCTTTTTTAGACATTTTAAATATGACTTTCCTTTCAGACACCTAAGTAGAAATCTCAAAAGGCAGTCATATATTCAAATGAAATCAGGGGAGAAGTCAGACTAAAAATATAAATTTGGAATTCATTAATAATGTACTAGACATTTAAAGTAATGTAATAATGGATGGGAGGATTCTGAGAGAGGAAGGATGACAGCTCTAGAACCCAGCCCTGAGGTTCGGCATGAGAAAGGACGGCCATGAAAGAAAAAAGGTAGGAGGCAACATGGTAGGAAGCAGACTATAAGAGAGAAATTTCCACTAGAATTGGCAATAAGAAAGTAACAGATGACCTTGGAGCAGTTTCACTGGAAAAGTAGAGACAAAAAGGTAAATTTGGGTGGGCTGAATGAAGGAGAGATGAGAAAGCAAGCAAGGACTACTTCAGAGGTTGACACGTCATAAAACAGAAAGAATGTCTATTAACTAGTAGAAGATATGGAGTCCAAGGGGGCTTTTGTTGGTGTATGAAGATGATAAATACCACAGCATGTCTCTTTACTGTCAGGAAGGATCAAGAAAAAAATGTGATGACACAGGAGCCATGGGGGGATAATAAGAGTACCAAAGTCCTTGAGAAAAAAAAGCAAGAGAGAAAGAACTATGTATGGAACACAGGTAAGATGGTTTGCATCTGACAGGATCGAGAATACTAATCTGGGGTGGAGCAGTGGCTCAGCGAATGGAGAGCTTGCCGAGCATGTGTGAGGACCCAGGTTCAAACCCCAGAACCACATACATAACAAAGTGTTGGAGAAACAAAGGCCAGATGAAATGATTCTCTCTTTCCTTCTCTGCCTCTCATTAAAAATAACAAAAACAAAAATAAAAAAAAAAACCATACTACTTCCATTCCACCAAGAAGAAACCAAGAAAATGTGTATAAACATAGGTAGATGCGAAGATCTGCTGATGGTTGAATGATAAGGGAGTTTCCTGTCTGACAGCTTTTATTTATTTTTAGAAAGAGAGAGAGAAGAAGAAGGAGGAGGAGGAGGAGGAGGAGGAGG
>PVKS010040428.1:0-16635 GCA_004027875.1 Aplodontia rufa | reverse complement strand
TGTTTTCATCAGTAAAGTAAGTTTTCCACAAGTTCTACAACATCAGATAGAGTTGAGGGTGCCAGTGGCAGCATAGATTCAAAACAGGTAGTGTCAGCCATGTGTTTTGCCATCCAAAAAAGTTAGTCCACAACATTTTAAAGAAATGATCTGTGAAGCTGGTTATAAGAAAAACTTTACAAAGTTATACAAATTAAGTCACACTTGGTAATTTTTAATGTCTTTATTATGAAGAGTAAAATTTAATTAAACTGGTTCTGCCCTGGAGAATGTGTGATATGTTCATTTACAAAGAGTGTTAAGATTTGTTAATTAAGGTTTAGAATAAAGGTAAATGAGATGGAGGTAAATTTATAAGTTTGTGTAGTTGTGTGAGAATTCTAGAAGTAGTCTAGTTACCCATGTTAGGATTGAGGAAAGCAGGAACTGAAGGTTTGGAGTCAAAGAAAGAGAGCAATGTCATTCTTTCCAACAATGAAAGTGGCCTGTGTGACTCTAAATTGCTTGTCAAGAGGGAGAGTAGAAGGAAAACCTGTTGACAATTGATTTGGTGTGGTTGTAATTGGGACATCAGATAGAGTTGAGGGTTTATGTCAGTGACAGAGTGCTAGCCTGGTATGGGCAATGTCCTGGGTTCCATCCCAAGTACTGGAAAAATAACAACAAAACCTCCCACAAAGATGACAAATATGGATGAATGGAAATTGAGGACCAGTTTAATGACTTGATACCTTGCAGAAGTTCCAGTTCCTTTTGAAGATAAGGAAGGTAGATAAGGCAGTGCTTAGGTAGGATAAATTTTAAAAATGGCAGACCAGCAGGATGCAGTGGTTGATTCCTGTAATCCCAGCCACTATGGAGGCTGAGGCAGGAGGATTGCAAGTTTGAGGCCAGCCTCAGTGACTTATTGAGATCTTGTCTCAAAATAAAAAGTCCTGAACAAGGATTGTGTTTAAGCTACTCTGTCATTATGTATACTTGTATGACTGAAGCAGCAAATCCCTTCAATATGTAAGACTATGTTGAACCAATAAAAAATAAATAAGGGCTGAGAATGTTGCTCATTGGTAAAGTATCCCTGGGTTTAATCCCTAGTACCCCTCTAAAAAAGAAAAAAAGGCAGGCTAAATGTGGAATTCAGGAGCAGGAAATAAAATGGATTGACATTCTTTCAGTATGGTGATTTTGGTGATTTGACACACAGTCCTGTTTTTAGACCTTTCTCCCACTCCTCATCTTAGTTTCTCCTTAAAGTCCAGCCTCCTGTGGGGGCCAAGCAGCAGGTCCTAGGAAGCTTGGCTGCATGAGGTAGGGGAGAAAGTGTTTAGGGCTTTGAAACCTGACATCCACACCTTCTATTACCAGCCATAGTTCAGCCTTTAGAGGAACCTGAAGCATCTAATTTCTGAAACTTTTTGGCTGTATAAGTTAGCATGCTTCTTGTTAGTTTCTCCTAAACTCCTTGCCCCCTCCAACCCTCATCAATTTAATTTGGGATCTCTATGGTCCTCTATCTCTGGTCTTCCAAATGGTTACCATGAGATCATTTTGTAAGCTTCCAAAATATAGGAACTCTGATCCCTTTTCATCTCCTCTCCTGTTTCCTTTCTTTCCTCTTGGATACATGTCATTTTAAACTCATGTTCTGTCATCTTAGTAGAGTTTTAGGAATAATGAGTGACAAATCAATCTTCCATATGCTGTGTTTAACTAGACCTTCCAACGCCCTAAGTCTTTAATATGATGTGCATGAGCTTCCTTCCCCCTGAATATCTGTCAGGCCATTTTGGGGCCACTCTTCCTTCTTGCTCTGAGATTTTAGCACTGTTGGCCTTCGGGATTCCTAGTGGCCCACGCTCTTCTGTGTTTCAGAGCTATTTTTGCATGTGCTGAACTATTACCCTGCTGTGCTCTGCCCACTCCTCACCTGGCTCGCATCATCCTTTAGGTCTGTGCTTCAGCTTCACTTTCTCAGAGAAGCCTGCCTCATGTGTGTTTCCCTATGTGTATGGGCTCATGGCTTTTGGTGTTTCCACGGGGCAAGTGAACATTTGATTTCGGTCTTTCTCCTTCACTAGACTGCAGAATCAAGGAGGACAGCATATTCCATGCCCTTGGCATGATTCTTGGCACATCGTATGTGCTCAATAAGCACTGAAAGGATTATGGATAGGTGCATATCTCTTTTCTTTTTCTGGTCCTGGGGATGGAATGTGGGACCTCATGCATGCCAAGCAACACTCTACCACTGAGCTACATCACCAGTTCAAGATGGATCATTAAAAAACAATAAAGCTTTTTTGCCTAAAGGGTGTTTAAAAATCATTAGTATTATTTTAAATATATAACAAATGCATTTAATAATACTAATATTTTCAAATTATTTTTACTTATATTAAACAATATAAGAGATAAATATATTATAAAATAACTAATGATTAAGGAAGGCTCTTTAGTGGTGCACATGCCTTGTAAATCCCAGTTGTGGCAGGAGGATTAACAAGGTTTTTTGTTTCTGTTTATGTTCTTCTTTATTTGGGGAGTTGCTGGGGATTGAACCCAGAGGCTTTACCACTGATCTATATCCCCAGCCCTTTTTTTTTTATTTTTTAATTTTGAGACAGAGTCTCACTAAGTTGCTTAGGACTTCACTGGATTACTGAAGCTGGCCTTGAGCTTGTGATCCTCCTGCATCAGCTTCCCAAATCATTGGAATTATACGTATCTGCCGCCACACCCAGCAGGATTGCAAGTTTGAGGCCAGTCTGCGCAATTCAGGACTACCCTGTGTTTAAAAAAATAGACTGGCAATGTTACTCAGTAGTAGAGTGCCCTGGGTTCAATCCCCAGCACCCATGCAAAGAACGGGACACCATCCATCTAGCCATAATTACCCTTATGGTGTGTGTACGTACAGGAAAATGGCTTAGCAGTGTCTCTGAGTCACCTCTCTTTGGTCAGGACCACAGCTGGGGTCCCATAGATACAGTTTCCCCCCCAAAAAACCCTTCGTATTGACCATTCATTACAAAGGCTGCTTTCTCAACAAATCTTTTTACCAAAGCACTGCTGACTATGAGCAAAACTCATTTGAATTTCAACTCTTCCACTATTACAGTGTTGCTAAGAAGTGGTGACATTGTGCTGAGGAAGGCTAAGCAAGAGGACAGAGCCAGAAAGGCCTTGAACAGTCCACAGTCAGGATTCTGTGCCATCTTTATTTCACAGTTCAGTTATCAGTTGTTTGTCGATGTTTATAACCTCTTTCCCTCTTCCTCAATTCTGTCTTCCACATTTTCTGCCATACTAGATACTTTATTAGAAGAAATTTAGAAAGTCACTGGTGATAAATAAATAATGCCATTTCATATCTGGAAACGTAACTTGCCAGTAATTAGGAATTCACAGACAGGGCTTTCTGTAGTTCATGCAAGTATGAATGCATAATTCTTATTTAGTTGTGTGTGTGTATGTGTGTGTTTATTTTTTCCCCATTTAAGTAAAGCTCTATGTTGATGAGGTTTTAATGAGTTCAGATTTAAAAGGACTCAAATATATCAAAGCTGCTATAGGCTTAGTGTGATGTGTTAATGTTCCTCTTCTCTCTGTTAATGTTTTAAAGGTATGTTCCAGAATTCCTGGTCTGTTCCTTAGTAGTTTCCAATAATTTTAATCTTCTGGAGCCTGAATATCTTGGCTTAATTTACTTTTAAATCAGAGTTGATTTAAATTCATCAGTTTATCTCAAGCCTCATTAAGAGCCATCGTTCTTGTCCATTCTAGTGAGTTTGGGTGGGCAATCATAATATTTCTTCTGTGGGGGGCCCATTAGAACATTCTAGGAAGAATGAAGCTGAGGAATCATATATATTGTATTATATTTTAAAGTTTGCCATTTTTATAGGAAGGGTGTGGAGGAAAACTGCCTTGTTTTATCGTTTTTGGAAAATTTGGAAAATTATTTAAATAGACATGTGGAAGTTTAATGTGCATTGATTTCCAACCACTAAATTTGGGACTGTGCCAAGAAATAGCATACTTTCTCCTATTTTTATTTTTCATTCATGATCACCTGGGAGATTTGGGTTAAATTTCTTCTGGGAAATAGAGTTGGTAGGAAAATACAAAGACCACAACACTGATTTATCTGTTGGAATGATCTTTAGCCATACAGCTCTTTCCACTCATTCAGTTTATGAGGTCATTATCATTCTTTCTACCTAATAGATATGCAAAGCATACAGAAACTTGGATCTTTCCAGAAAGTCTCCACAAGCCGTTGGAAAGCTGGACTATAATCAAAAGTCTTTTTTTTTTTGTACTGGGAATTGAACCCAGGGGTGCTTAAACACTGAGCTACAACCCCAGCTTTTTAACTTTTTTTTTTTTATTTTGAGACAGAGTCTCACTAAGTTGCTTAGGGCCTTGTTAAGTTGCTGAGGCTGGCTTTGAACTTGTGATCCTCCTGCCTCAGCCTCTCAAGCTGCTGGGATACAGGCACACGCACTACTCCTGGTAAAGCTCCTTGTTTTACTGAATTCTGCATCTCATTTCAGTCAGAGACAGTAGGATTTGGGCGATATTATTAAAAAGCAGAAATCAGCTATAAAATTGAGATGAAGGGGTTTAATATTTTCTTTCTATAATATCTTCTAAATTTTCCCAAGACTTTAACATGCTGTAGTGTTTTTCACTATTTTTGCAAAAGCATGGCCAGCATGTGCAGATTTGTGACTGGAACTTCATAGGTCATTCTTTTCTGGTAAATTTGACACCATCTTCCACTACCACCTACCACAGAATTAAAGTAAAACTCACAAAGCAGAAATATTTACCAAAGTTGGAAGAAGTTCAGAGGTTAAACAAAGGGACAAAGAAGTCTGTTACTTGTTTTGTATCTCTAAGAAAAAGTTACTGGGCTGTAGTTGGTTAATCAACTTGAGAAGGTGGATGGTTTAGTATTTGCCCTCATTCCTGAAATTTCTAGATTTCTCTATTTCTAGGCTAGAACGAGCCTTGAATAAAAATAATGCAAGTTGGGAAGAGGAATGTACAGTTCAGCATTTTTATCCTTCTGAAGTGCGCTTTCTACCAGATGCCATGGAAACATGGTGTAACTCGCTTCTTGGATTGTCTCACTCCTCTTGAGTTCCGGCTGTGAGAGCTAGTGAGCTCATTACAACTTGGATCAGAGTTCTGGAACGGCAGCTCCCAGAGAAAATGGAGGCCAGTCCCCCATGGGCCATGGGAATGAGGGGCTTTAGCATTACTAAACTGCATGAATTTTTTAGCTATATAGTCATCTCAAACATCAATCCAGGACAGCTTCTCGTTGTTCGCATCTGTATCACATCTTGAGGATTCTGTGTGCGTCCTACACGTTTTCACAAGGCAGAGACTTATCTTTTCCAGCTGTAAGCCAGAGGGAGTGGTGCTGCAGATTCTTAGCAACACATGCAGACTCTAACAACACAGGCAGTAACTCTCTTGAGGAGGACTCCATTGCAATTCACCGATGATTACTCAATATAAATTTGTATGACTTCTGCAGCATGATGTTGGAAAGTAGCCATTTTTTCTTGCTACTTTCTTCTGATACTCCTGAGTCACTGTTTGAGAGTGGGTTGGACTATGGTCCATAGAAGATGGGGGTGCGGGTGCGGAAGGCTTGTTCTTTGCGTGCAGTGGGTTGGAGGTACGATGTAATAGTGCTGGGAGGATTAACTAGAGGCTGAATGTGTTATAATTAGAAGGATTTCTAAGAGAGCAAAGTTTGAACTGCTTTAAGGAAACTGAGAGAGCACTGCTAGTGCAGAATTGTTCCAGATGCTGTCTCTTGATGCCATTCCACAGTGATCCACACCCTGAAAGAATCAAATCATCCTTGGCTCTCCCTTTTGGATGCCTAGCTCCTGGAATTTGCCAGTTCTTGATATGAACTGTGAGATTTGGATGGAGATGTCTGTCCTCATTTAGACCATTTGTTCTGAATTCTGAATAGAACCAGGACAACTGGAAAGGGGAGTCAAACTGGGGTCACAAGAGAGGGATCTTGGGATTATGAAAGAAGATAGGAAACTAAGTGAATAAGAGGCAGTTAAAAAGGAAGATTAAAAAGAAGGGAAGAAAGAAGAGAAATCTTGTGCCACTAACTTCTGTCAAGATGTTTGGCATGCAGCCCACACTCAACACTTTTGTGTAAGTAAATGAATTCCAGAAAATTTGAGGTTGGTGGCTCATCCCTTGGAAATTGCTACAGGCTGTTGTTAAGGGGAAAAGTGGTCAGTATTTGACCTAAAGCAGTGTCAACATTGCTTGTTTCATAAAGAGCCAAGAGGGGGACTGGAGATGTGGCTTAGCAGTAGAGTGCTTGCCTGGCATGTGTGAGGACCCAGGTTCGATACCCAGCACCACAAACATGACTAAATGGAGGGAAAACAAAACAACAAAAAACAGATGGGAAATAAAAGATCCAAGGGGATTCAATTATGAGAATGTTTCAAGGATCTCCATTCTCACAAGCATAGGAAAAATCTGGTCTCACTGGTGAATGGTATTATACCAATGTGGAGGGGGAGGACAGGAAATTTTTTTGTGGATTAATACCACAAGACAACTCAACTCTTACAATGAGTAGGTTGAGTCTAACCCAAAAAGGTATCATTGATTGGGGAAGAGTGATAGAGTGTGAACCATGACTCTTGGGGGAGAGAGAATGAAGGAAAATCAGAGGAACTCAGATAAATCAAGTTCTCCCCAGAGAACAAGGCCAGGGGGAAAAAGTCAGCTCACTTTGAGAAGAATCTGAATGCAGAACCTATCAGGACACTCTTGGATGCTTTCAACTTATTGAATGTCTTTCATTGGTAAATGTATGATAAATGTCTTCTGGAGGTGAATCTTTGGCCCAATTGACTATAATAGTTATGAAGTAATTTCCTAAAAGCCCACAAATGGAATGTAGAAAGATAGAAAGAAAAAAAGTAACACAGGTTTTGTGCACTTAATAACTTGAAGTTTAACACTAAGGAAATTTATTAAAATGTACAATTAAAGACTTGGTTGTACTTGAATGTCTGTATTAATTACCTGGGGATCTAGTTAAAATGTGGACATTAATTCATAAATCTAGGTGAAGCCTGAGATTCTGCATTTCTAATAAGCTCCAAAAAGATGCTGGTATTGTTGGACCATGAATCACATTTTGTCTATTAAGGACCCACATGGGTTCTTTTTGGTAGGTTTTGGTAGCCCCTGTGGATAGAGGTAGCTGAGAGCTGCCTTCTTATTCTCACCTCTGCTGCCAGGTTATAATGAAAGCAAGACTCAGAATAATCTCTGTCACATAGAAACATTTATTAGTTAGTGGGCACAAAATAATCTTATAGCCTGTATCAAAGGCACAGTGAAACCTCAGTTTTGCCTTTTTCAGCTTGATGTGAGAAGTTCTCAATCTCCATAGGTCCATCATAGTGGTTCTTAGTGTGGTCCTTGAATCAGTGGCACCTGCATCACCTGGAAATTTGTTAGAAATACAGATTCTCATGCCCAGGCCTACTGAATCAGAAAATTTAAGGGTAGGACCTGGGAGATCCAGTCAGCCCTCCAGGTGAGTTAGTTAACATGTACACTCGTGTTTGAAAACCATTGATCTCCTAGCAGGACTCTGTCAATTATCTAATTGAATTCAGGCAACCAAGAATCCAATGAGCCACAGCTGTATAGTTTGGAATCCGGCTTAGGGCACCATTTGTAAAGATGTAGGACCTGCTAGATTCTTCATAAACCTTGTTAATGTAAAGATAGGGAAGGTTTCTAAATCTTCTTTAGTGATCCTTGTATTTTGCAAACTACTAACATCATCAATGCAATCCCGTCTAACATTAATTAGGATAATTAATGAAACTCATGGTGTAATAGGAACTAAATATAGCTGAAGCACTTACAGTGGCCGCCTCTGGAGTGAGACTTTTTGATTAATTGCTAGTCAACCACCCCTAGAGTGTGCATTCCTGATTAAGACAACTGACCACCTCTACAGTGTACCTTTAGCTAACACACTCATACATCATACTGTGCTGTCCACGTGAGGGTTTTTTAAACTCTTAATGTGGACTTTCTTCAGGCATAATTTAAACACCATAAAATGCTTCTTCCATTTTAAGGGTACAGTTTGAATTTTGACATATACACTTACATAACCACGACAGCAATCAAAATACCTACATTTCAGTCACCTAGAAACGTACCATTGTAAGGTCCTTTGTGTTAGTGCCCATCCCCATCTGTAGTATAGGTGAGTTTTGCCCTTTTTATAATTCCATGTAAATGCAACACCCAGCTCACTGTTTTTCATATCAATTTATTATAGGTTGTCTTATCGGTAGTTCCCTTTTATTGCAGAGTAGTATCCACTGTATGGCTGTACCACAGTTTATTTATTCATTACCCTTTTGGTTTGGTTCCAGTTTTGGGTTCTAAAGTTGCTGTGGATGTATGATTTATTTCCTTTGGGTAAAGATTTAGGGATAGAACATTTGGGTCAAAAGACAGATGTGTGTTTAATTCCATAAGGAACTGAGGAACTGATTTTCCAAAGTTATACTATTTTACATTCCTCCCCAGCTGTTTATACAAGTTCCACTTGCTCCATATCCTTGACATTATTTGGCATTGCCAGTATTGCCAGGCTTTAAAAATCTTTTGTGCTGCCAGGTACAGTGGTTCATACCTGTAATCCAGCAGCTCAAGAGGCTGAGGCAGGTAGAATTCAAGTTCAAAGCCAGCTTCAGCAACTTAACAAGGCCCTAAGCAGCTTAGTGAGACCCTGTCTCAAAATAAAAACTAAGAAAGTGCTGGGGATGTCACTCAACAGTTAAGGGCCCTTGGTTCAATCACTGGTACCAAAAGAACAAAGAAAAAAAAATATGCTGAAGAGCTTCAAGTAAGTTACAGACTTTGTTTTCTTCCCCCTTATTTAAATTCAGACTTTAATGTTTGGTTTCTGCAAAGGCCATAAAGCTAATAATGTTGACCTAAGTGACTTGGATATGGATTAAATTATTGCCCTTTCCTAACACCCCATTAAAATTGGTTTTATGGTTGCATTTGATGATGGCACTTAGTCATGTTTGTCAGTATCTTTTCTTTCATTCTTTTGTTCATTTATTCATTCAGTTAATCGCTCCCCTAGCTGTATTAGACTTGTGTTTTCAGAGAATAGATGTTTGTTAAGTTGCTGAGAAATATGACATAAGTGGGTGACAGGGTTCTTATCTTTAAGGAGCTTTCTGGAGCTGAGTTTCTGAAACATACGTACACAGAAACACTAGAAAAGAACTGTAGCCCAGTGTATATCAAGACTTGTGCAAAGCTGAATAGGGGCGCCATTTGAATATAGCTTCCTGCTAGCTGACTTGAGCCAGGGCTCGATAGACAGATGACTGGAGAAAACACTGGAAAAAAGGTTTAGCAATGTAGCTCAGTGTCAGAGAATTTGCCTAGAATATTGAAGGCTCTGGATTCAATCTTCAGAATTGCAGCAACAACAACAATAAAACAACCAGTATGATAAATTGTTGTTACTCTGTGCTGAATAATAGGATGATTGTAATTGTACCTAAGAATAAATAAAGCAAGTTGTTGGTCAAAGAATACAAAATTACAGTAAGAGGGATAAGTTCAGGAAATCAGTCCTACTCCATGGTGACTATAGCTAATGGCAATATGTTGTATTTGTTAAAAGTGCTAAGAGATTGGATGTTAAGTGTTCTCTCCATAAAATAGCTACGTTAGTTAATGCATGTTAATTGGCTAGATTTAACCTTTTTATGTATATATACACCTCAAAACATCATGTTGCATTGTACGTGATACATATATTTCAATGTCAATTTAAAAATTGTTTTTGCAAGTAACACATACACACATCAAATTAAAAATGTTCAAAATGGGGGCTGGAGCAGTGGCTCAGTGGTTGAAGGGAGTGTCTTGCATGCATGAGGATCCAGGTTTGAACCCCAGCACCATATACACAACTGTCAGAAAAACAAAGGCTGGATGAAAAATAAATTTTTTTTTAAATATGCATTTTTTTTTTAGAGAGAGGGACAGTGAGAGAGACAGAGAAAGAAACAGCTTTATTGAGTTTTTCACATGGCCCCAGTTGCTCCAACACTCAGTCGTGTACGTGGTGCTGGGGCTTGAACCCGGGTCCCCATGCCTGCCAGGCAAGCGCTGAAACCGCTGAGCCACCGCTCCAGCCCTGAAAAATAAATTTAAAAATTGATTCTTTCTCTTGAACTCTTAAAAAATGTTCAAAAATGTTAACATTGATTCTCTCTTTCTCTTGAACTCTTAAAAAATGTGCAAAAATGTTAACATTGGATGATATTTTAAACTCAATTTTATATTTTCCTGTAATTTTTGCATTTTCTACAGTGAGCATGTATGACTTTTATAACCAGAAGAGTTATTATTTTACTATTTGTTTACCAAGTTCTTATAGCTATTTCAGTAATGTATTCCTTGTTCTCTTTACTCTTGGACAATGAAGATTCATGACAGTAGATTCAGATTATAGTCTAGAAAGAAAAACAATGCCTGTCCTTTTTTCCCTCTTGGGAACAAGGACTAACACGAATGCCTGTGCAGGCTCTGCCACTGTCATCCTTCACGGAACTTAGCTTCTCTGATTGTCAAAGGGCAAAGGGATTTTTTTCCTTAACCCCAAATCAACAATTTGACCCCCTAAAGCTTAGAGCTTAGGTACAGGAAATATTTTTTTGCCAGCCTATTTTTGTGGTTGTTGGCAAATCATTGGGGGTTTTAGTCTGTGCTTTATGATAAAGTAACAAATCCTCTGTTTCCCCCTTTTTCTTCAGCTGACCTGAATAATGTCAGGTTCTCAGCTTATAGGACTGCCATGAAACTCCGAAGACTGCAGAAGGCCCTATGTTGTAAGTATTATCCAGTACTTTAAAATTTTGATAATTTTTCTTTGCTTAGAAAAATGAAGTGGACTGGAAGTGCTTTTACTTGGACAGGGGTGATAAAGCTATCACATTTCTTACTGTACCATAGAATTCACTCTTTAAAAAGTATCTTTGACCTAGGATTTACCTAGACCCTTTTGTTATATATAAAAATTATTCCTATGAATATTCCTCAGCTCCTGATGTTAAGTTGATATTGATAACTTTAATATTCTAATTAAGGCCATTGGTATCCATAATTATCTTAATGAAACTCGCATTATCTCCCCATTCTATCTTTGTTTCTTCTTCTTACAAAAGGCATTTGGTATTAGATTGTGATGATCTTATCCAAATCAAGGTCATAGATGTGTGTGGTTTATTGGATTGAATGCTAATGTAGCAATAAATGCTCTCATTAGGAAAAAATGGATTGGTTTTTGATGCTTTTTATCATATACCCTTGGGGAAATCCTGAAATGTTATGGAAGTTTATCTTTTTATAAGAGAGATTATATATCTGTCTCTGTTATCAAGAAAGTGAATTATGGCATAATATTGGTTTTCTATATGCATTGATGATATATATACCTATAACACAGATAGGTATAGCCCCTACCACAAAGGGGTTTATAACTTAAAGAGGGATACCCAGGGTATCTATAAAATCTGGAGACATAGGCAAATATATATATTCATCAAAAATGTCCACAATTGGTAAAAATGCTAAGTGGTATGCTCTGTTTTCAGGCTTGATAGGCACTGAGGAAAAGTACAGAGATGATTTCAATGTCAGGAATTTAGTTGTGTAACAGAGGAAGAATGGGATTAGGGTACTATGAGAAGAGCTAGCTGAGTGGAGTGAGGTTCAGAGTATGTTTCATTGAAGAGGTGATGTCTAGGCTAGGTGAATCCAAAAGCATAAGTAGAGCTCACTTGAGGAAGAGTGTTTTATGCTGTCAGAAGGAAGACTATGATCCAAGGCCTGGAAACCAAAGAACGCATCATGCACTCAGGAACTGAAAATATTTCAGCACGACTAAAACACAGAATTCCAAGGAGGGCTATTGTGAAATCTTAGGCTGGAGAGAGAAGCAGGAGGCAGATTACGAAAGGTTTTTCAAACCCAAGTTGAAGAATTTAGAGGTCATTGGGGAGCCATTCAAGACATTTTGGCAAAGCGATGACATGATCGGATTTTCATTTAGAAAAATGATTCTGGCTGTGAAACAAAGCATGAATTGAAGGGTTGTACAGCTGACAGGAGAGAGACCTGTTGCAGAAATCAGAACCAGCAATATGGTGGCCTGAATTAGTGAAGTAGGAATGGAGACAAGTGGAGAGAATTTGTAAATACTTAGGATGCAGATTTGATAGACCTAAGTGATTTATTTGATATGGGGTGAACTGGTGTCAAGGAAGACACTTAGGTTCCTGGCATGGACTACCAAACAAATGGTGGAATTGCATGGTGGAGTTGGATATGAAATTGTTGTACTCAGGAGATATATACCAAAAAAAAAACACTTAGAAATCATCATCATGTATTTGCTACTTATAATGAACTGTGGAGAGGACGAGATGACCCAGAGTGTTGAGTGAGAAGAGTTATTTAGAAGAGAAGATAAGCAATCTAACAAAAGGACTAGAAGGAATAGCCACCAGAAGAGAAGGAAAGTCCCCAGAGGTTGTAGTGCCACTGCATAGGAAGAAAGAAAGGAACTATCAGTAGGGTGAGAGGTTGCTGGAATATTAAAATAAAATTGGGGACAATGCCCATTGAATTTAGCACCAAAGAGATCCTTAGGAACTTTGGTGAGATTTTAGAGGCAGGTGGAGGTGATGCAGGGAGTGCAAAAGTGATTCGAAAGTGGAAATGTAAAGAAGTATGGACAATTCCTGGAGAAATTTAGTTGTAAAGGGGAAGAAAAAGGAGGATAGATAGCTGAAGGGGGCTGAGGAGTTATTGAGACACTTGAGTATATTTATAGAAATATGAGAAGACAGGATGAGATGAAATTTACTGGCTGTAGAGGAGGTGATAAAAAATGTGCATTCTCAAAGGAAATTGGCAGGTAGGTGACCCAGAGCCCAAGAGGGGAAGAGATGCCTGCCTTCAACTATAAAGGGTGGGTCAGAGGAAAGGACATGTGCAGGTCCAGGTAATGAAGAAGCTTGGTAGTGGGCAAGTGAGGGATGCACATCAAAAGGCTGTTTTCTGTGTGGAGTTGGAGGAGAGTCCCTCTGCAGTTGAGTGTGGAAGGTGGTAAATGGAGGTTGGCCCTATCTTTATGGAGAAGAGAGAGGGCTATATTGAAAACTAGCATTATGGCAACCAGATTTGGTTGAGTTTTTTCTAGTAGTGTCACTCTGCAAGAATGTCATGTTTCTTCATGTGCATGTGGCAGTCAGAAGCCACATGTTTCTATCCCTGGGTAGGTAGAGGACAGCTGGACATGAGAAGTGAGGCAAAAGAGTGGTTAGAATGCTGCCAGGTCTGTGTTGTACAGGAGAAGCTGTGAATTCAGGTGGAAGCTACTATTTTTTTTAGATAGAGGGATAGTGAGCGAGAGAAAGAGAGAATCAATTTTTATTGTAGTTTTACATGTGTCTTTTCCAATGCTTCATTGTATATGTGGTGCTGGGGTTTGAACCCATGTCCTCACACATGCCATGCAAGTGCTGCAACCACCAAGCCACTACTCCAGCCCAGAAGCTACTGTTTAGGAGGAAGAGGGATCAGGAGGCTGACCATTCAGGGGAGTCAGAGGAAGGGGTAGTGAAGTTGGAAGAGTTCTAGTTGATTTATTAGGTCTAGGATGTGATCATTTGACTAGGTGACACAGGTATGAGTAGGAGAAGGTATAGATTTCCATGGAGATGAAATAAGGAGTTAAAGGAACTCAGAGGCTGCAGTGCCCCCTGCCACTGTTGAAATTACAAGATTTGGGTTCAGAACTGGAAAAGAGAGAAGGACCATTCATCTTGGCCACCAGATCTTCAGGAATGAAGAGATTTCAATTACAAAGATATTCAAAGACTAATAATAAGGTAGTCAAAGAGTTGCTGGCAATAGGATTCTTCTGTAGACATGGAAATGTCCAAGAAGTGGAATTTTCTAGAAGAGAGATAAGCCTTACTTCTTCATCTCAGTATGCCCAGTGCTTAGCATAAAATCTGGCTCAGCGTAGGGTTCAGTATGTTTTCATGGAAAGCATGCATGAATGAAAGCCAACTGAATCTTCCATTTCCTTATAGTTTATAGCCTGAAGTTATCATTTTTTTCAGCTATATATCTGCCAAGTTGAAGAAGTTTTTATTTTATTTTATTTTTATTTTTTTGGTACCAGGGATTGAAGTCATTGCTTTACCATTGTGCCACATCTCTAGCCCTTTTTTTAAATTTTGAGAGAAGATCTAGCTAAGTTCCCTACTAAGTTGCTGAGGCTAGCATTGAACTTATGATCCTCCTGCCCCAGCCTCCAGGGCTGCCAGGATTACAGGCTTGCACCATCACATAGACTAACACGGTTTTTAAAAGGCTCCTCGGGGTTTAGGATTTACTTAAGGAGCTGTTAATGTACCTTAGCAGGGACGAAGCAGTTTGCAGTAGGATGGAGTGAAGAGCTGGGTGGAAAAAGTCTTCTATTTTTTTCTTCTCCTGACCCTGCCCCATCTCAGAGGTACTGCTTCTCTTTGATAAAAGGGAAATTATGAACTGGTTATTATAAAATAGTGTGGAATATTCCAGTAAGATCCTAAGGTACAAAAGAGATAACCAGCTGTTCCAGATTATACTATGAAAAAGCTCAGAAATAGACTTGATGGAAATGTCTATTGTGTCATATTGTCTCTTTCCATAATGTTCCTTTTGACCCTGAGTTTAGGCATTATTCAGTTTTCCTGTCAAAAAACAATTCTATTTGCATATGTGTTTTATTACCTACAAGTTATGTTAACATTTCTGATAAACATTGGAGAAATTGCAGAATTTGATATTATGAAAAATGGCCATTTAAGGTGAGAATCTTGTAATAAGGTTAAGCTCTGAATGTAGAATGATTACTTTAAATTTTCACTTTTTAACCGATTTGAAGTTCTCAGCATTTCCTTTTGAAGTGTAACTTTTTCATATTTGAAAAAATTCAAGGATAGCAAAATTAGAGTGTATTTATCTAAATTAGGTACTGAGTTCTCAAGAATGCAAGGAGGGTGTTGTGAGTCATGCTATATTAAAAATATAGAGTGAAGAGTTCCCCAGTCTTTTTATTATTGAAAACATGTGAGGTCATATTTCTTAGTAACTTTTTAGTAGGTGATTCAGGAATTTCCTTTTAATTTTACATTTGCTTAGGTTTATCTTCCAGCCTTTTGTCATTTCTATGCCTGAAAAGTGATGATAAAGAGCTGTGTCTGTGGTATAAGCAAAACTTGCCCTGGCTAGCTTTTTCTACCAAAGGTCCCTTCTACTAACTCGTACTTTAATGGAAATTCATGATGTTATCTCAGTTATTTCCTGATGCCAGGGAAGAGTTTGAATTACAGATTCCTTGGAAAATATGCACTGCCACCTCTATTAAGCACTTGATCTTATTTTTTTCACTTCCCTATCAAAGTTTCAATATTGCAGAATACCAAATAGCACAATTTTATCCACTATAGGGAATTTGCTACTTAAGTCAAGAGCATCACCACTGGCTTGTAATGTCCCCAGTTTGTAATCGGTTTAATGTTGCATGACTCTATAGTGCCTTTCAATGCATTGTGGATGAAAATTGAACTTGATAGAAAAGCAGAGACAAAGAGAAAAACTTGCTAAGAAGGATTTATAAGCTGATACCCTGGTAAAAGTTATGAAAAAGATAATCTTTTTCTCTCTCCTTCTGTGGTTCTGATGACATTCCATAAGTGTGTGGTTTCTAAAATTAAAAATATAGCCAACTTCTAAGAGCAGAAGTTAAAATGCACTTATCAAAGCAAGTAAGCAAGTATATTTAGTTTATTAGTGTGGGGGGGGGGGTTGGAAAGAATCCAAACCATAGGGCTAAATATACTACAGTTGATAAATGTGACAAATATCTGCAACAACAAGAAATTGAGACTCATTTGCCTCTGTTCAGCAATGAAATCATACATTATAGAGGTCTGGTGCAGCCTGCATTTGCCTAAATAAAGCCAAAAGTTTTGGGTTCACCCTCACCATGACAAACCAGGTGCAAAATGTGCTCCTTTCTCTGTAAACGCACCTCACCTTTTGATAATGTCCTAAGGGTGGCATTAGGAAGGGCTCCAGTTGCTAAAAAAGATTGACAGGACCCTCAATAACATGGCTTACACGTCTGCAATCTATTGCTCGAAAAAGCTATTTACAATATGACAGTAGCCTTAAAGGTAGGACATGGATCAAAACAAGGATTCCCAAGAGGCGGTATGATTATTTTGCCCATCCCCTACAAAAATCTTCATATATCATGTCTTACTTTTCACAGAGGTTAGATGCGATTTCTTTGTGAAGACATAGCCAAACTAATTTTATTTCAGAATTAAAAATATCTTGAAGACATAGCCAAACTAATTTTCTCAGTTTATGTGGTTTGACAGATATTGGGGCCCTAAAGAGAGGGGCTCTATAACAGCAGGACTTCCGGGGGAAATACTGGAG
>PVKS010040427.1:0-16637 GCA_004027875.1 Aplodontia rufa | reverse complement strand
GGGTTAAGCTGATTTTACTCATCATGATCTCTTCCATAGCCATCCATTTACCTTTGAAGGCTGCAATATCATTGTTTCTAATTGCTGTGTAATATTCCATGGTATAAATGTACCACAGTTTTTGGATCCATTCTTCCAGTGAGGGACATTGGGGTTGTTTCCATAGCCTAGCAATAGTAAATTGTGCTGCTATGAACATTGATATTGCTTTGTCACTGTAATGTGCTGATTCTAAGTCCCCTGGAAAGATACCCAGGAGTGGAATAGCAGGGTCACATGGTGGACTCATCCCTAATTTTTTAGGGATTCTCCATACTGCTTTCCAGAGGGGCTGTACCAGTCTGCAGCTCCACCAACAGCGTGTTAGTGTGCCTATCTCTCCACAGCCCCTCCAGCATCTATTATTGTTTATTTTTTTCATCTTTGCCATTCTGACTGGTGTCAGGTGATATCTTAATGTGGTTTTCATTTGCATTTCTCTGATTACTAGCGATTTAGAGCATTTTCTCATGTATTCATTGGCTTGATCAATGTCCTCTGGTGAGAAGTCTCTATTTAGCTCTTTGGCCCATTTATCAATTGGGCTGTTGGTGTTTTTGTAGTTGACCTTTTTGAGGATTTTATAGATTCTGGATATGAGACCCTTGTCTGAGGAATCATAGTCCATGATTCTCTCCATTTCCTTAGGAAACCTCTTGACTCTTTTGATTGTTTCCTTGGCAGTACAAAAGCTTTTTAGCTTTATGGCATCCCATTCACTGATTTTTGAATTTACTTCCTTCACTTTTGGAGACCTGTTGAGAAAGTCTTTGCCTACTCCCAAATGTTGAAGTGTTGGACCAATTTTGTCTTCTATCAGTTGCAACGTAACTATTTTAATACCAAGCTCCTTGATCCATTTTGATTTGATTCTTGTGCAAGGAGAAAGATATGGGTCTAATTTCAACTTTCTGCAGGTGGAAGACCAGTTTGTGCAGCACCATTTGTTGAAGAGGCTGTCACTTCTCCATTATTTTCAATTAAATTTAAAACTAGAAGAGTTTTACTTTTTTGATTTTTATGCCTATGTCTCTTTTAAGTCAAAAATCTTAGTTCCTGTTGATAAATATTAAAATAATTATTAATTTGCTATCTGTCTTTCATCTATATTGCCATTGGGCCATTTAAATTTAAACCTACAGTTTCAATTACAAATGTCACCACCAAAAAAACTATACGGTGAGGTCTGGGATATCTTCACGGTTCTCTTTGTCCCTAGGATATAACCCACTATACAGTCAAAATGCTATTTTAATATCAGTTGAATTAAATGTTTTAAAACAGGTTGGTAATGTCGCCAATTTGCAATGCAGTTGAAATCACTTTTAAATTTCCTTCAATGTTTAACACTTTTTCTTTCTTTTATTTAGTGGATAAAAAAATCTTACCTGGTTCCAAATGAAAATTGTATTTAGAAAAGTATATTTTTATCCCATCACTTCTTGATTTCTTGTTCACCCTAATGGTATCCATTTATAAATTTTTCCTTTAATGTTCTTAGAAAAATATGAGCCTGTATATCTAAATGTGTGCATCATATCCATTTATCTATAATTGTCATCTCGTTTTCTCACGTGTGATTTTACCCTATGTTTTCCACTCCATGGCAATGCTTAAGGTCCTTCTTCATATTGCTCTAGCCCGGCATTCCATGAATGTTCCTTAGCTTTACCAACCAGATACCTAGTGCCGAAGATCAGAGTAGTCTGCATCCTTTGCTTTAACAAATAGAGAAATTAGAGTTTGCTCTAATAAATGACATCTCTCTGACACCTCACCAACAGATTAGGTTTTTTTTTTGTTTTTGTTTTTATATTTTTGTCAACTTCAAGGATGAGAAAAATTATCACTTTAGTTGGAATCCCTAAAAAACAGAGTCTAAAGGCATAAAGATAAGGGATATCTTACCAAGGAAGCAAAAATGAAGGCGAAGCCACCTGAAGAGGAAGGGGGGAAAAACCAACAAAAGGTAACCAGTTAGCATGCTGAATAGAGCCTCACCGGAAACACAGCGTGGCTCTTGTAAGCAGAGGTATTTCTTGAAAGACTGGGTAGAGTAATGCAACTACTTCAACTACTGTACAGGGAGAAAAGGAGAGCAGGACTAGATATGTTGATGGCAGTCACGATTCACCTAGAATGACAGATTAAAGGATTCACATCTTGCTGCATTGACATGGAAAACTAACAACATTTTGAGCAGGCAAATGATAGCAGCAAAGTGGTTTTCAGGAAGATTCAATCTGGATTTAAGAGACTCAGGGAAAAGGACACTAGTTGATAAAATATTGTGTAGCCTGGACAAGGAGGAATAGAATAGGCAAAGGAATTTTTATTTGGAGACATTGGGGAATCTTAGAGAATCTGTGATTAGGTTCTAGAGAATTTGTAAACCTCTACAATTATATGCAAATCTTTGGGTCTTAATTATGTTCATTTTTTTCAGGGAAAAGGGCTTTAACTTTACCTGATTCTCAAAGGCATCTGTGAACCAAGAATAAATAAGGAAATATATATATAAAAATCAGGAAATCCAGGATTAGTGAGTTCTTTTGTTGTTGTTGTAAAGAAGCCTCGTTTATGAGCTTGACATTAATCCTGATGTATTTCACATTTTTACAGTCACATTCTCTGAACTCTGATTGATTGTACTTATTGTATGTGCCACTCATTTTTTTTTCAAGCGAGAAGGACAGAGAGAGAAAGAGAATCAATTTTTATTGAGTTTTTCACATGGCTTTCGTTGCTTGGACACTTAGTTGTGTATGTGGGCTGCTGGGGTTTGAACCCGTGCATTTGTGCATGCCAGGCAAGCACTGTAACCACCGAACCACCGCTCCAGCCCCTGTGCCACTCATTTTAATTAATTAATTAAATTTTGGTACCAGAGATTGAATCCAGGGGTGCTTAGCCACTGAGCCACATCCTAAGCCTTTTTAAAAAATTTTTTATTCTTTCAAATTTTGAGACAGGGTCTTGCTAAGTTGCTCAGAGCCTTGCAAAATTGCCGAGGCTGGTTTTTGAACTTGTGATCCTCCTGCCTCAGCCTCCTGAGTTGCTGGGAGTACAGGTGTGCACACAAGCCCAGCTGTGCCACTCATTCTAACATCTGACTATTTTTTAAAATTTATGGTTCTCCTACACTGTGCTTTTCTTTCTCCCTCCCCCATTTTAATAGTGATTTATTTCAGTCTACATATTTTTCCAAGAATGTCACCATCTCTAAATAAGAAATAATCCTTATCTTCTAGAACTACTTTGGTGTCTCCACACTCTTGGAGAACTTTATCTCCAACTTTAATGCTAACTGGTTGAATCTCTCCACTGTTTCCTTTAGCCTATAGCTATTACTGTTGTTTATTATACTTTTCCTTGATATTTTTCTGAAAGCATAATACCTCCTCTGGTTACAGTTTTGGGTGCATTCCCTTCAAACAATACTTGGTCAAAGAGTGGAAGAAACTTTCAAAATGCTTGTTCTGCCATGACTATCACTATCAGTGCAAAGAGACCCATAGTCCAGCCCTCAGCTATAATATTTACTATCTACACTTTTATGAAAACATTTGATAACCCTTGACTTAAAATAATTCATAATCTTCTAAGTTTCCTTTTCTGCAATTGGCCCATAATTATTTTCAGCATAATATGTAGTAAAAGAAAAGGAGGGCTGAAGTGTGGCTCAGCAGTAGAGTGCTTACATGGCATGTACAAGGACCTGGGTTTGAACCACAGTACCACATACATAACTAAGTGTCAGAAAAACAAAATCCAGATTAAAAAAATAAATAAAATTGATTCTCTCTTTCTATTTCACTCCCCCACCTTTTTGTTTTTCTTTGTTATAGTTTTACATAATGATGGGATTAGTTGTAACATATTCCTAGGTGCACACAAATCAGCAGTACAATTTGTTCAATATCCCCCCAACACCCCTCTACCTCCCTCCTCCTGTCCCCTGATCCCTTGTCTTTCCTCTAGGTCCAATATTGTTCCTAAAACACCCAAACACAGTGACATAATTCTTTAAGGAATGAAGAATATTATATATATATATGGCTATAGCATATACAGTGACATTTATAACTGCTTGGAATGTACCTTGTTTTATCTCGGTTCCAACATTTCCCCTACTCCTCCCTTCCTATCATCCTTTGTTATTATTCAAAATATTTGACATTGGGTTTAATCATTTAGGTTTTTGTACAGGTATGCAGCATAGTTTGTTCAAATATCTTATGAAGTATCTTGCAACTGTATCTCATAAATATTAACATTTTGCAATTTTGCTGTATGGATCTAATACTTTAGTTTGTCTTCCTTACTCCCAAGCCTGGATTTAGGTCCAGCCTCCACAAATGAGGGAAACTCTTTGGCCCTTGACTCTCTGGGTTTGGCTAACTTTGCTCAGCATGATTTCTTCCAATGCCATCCATTTACCTTCAAGAGATGCAATATCATTGTTTCTAATAGCTGAGTAGAACTCCATTGTATATAATACCATAGCTTTTGGATCCATTGATCCAGTGAGGGGTATCTGGTTTGGTTCCATAATTTAGCTATTGCAAATTAAGCTGCTATGAACATGGATTTTGCTGTGTTGCTGTAGTGTGCTGATTCTATCTCTGGGAAAATACCCAGAAGAGGGATCACTGGATCACATGGTGGATCCAACCCTAATTTTTTGAAGAGTCTCCACACTGCTTTTCAGAGCAGCTGGATCAGTCTGCAATTCCACCAACAGTGTGGTAGTGTTCCTATTTTCCCACAACCCTCCAGCATTTGTTATTGTTTGTATTCTTCATCTTTGCCAGTCTGACTGGAGTGAGGTGAAATCTTAATGTAATTTTGATTTGCATTTCTCTGATTGCCAGTGATTTAGAACACTTTCTCATGTATTCATGGGCTTGCTCAATGTCCTCTGTTGAGAAGTTTCTGTTTAGCTCTCTGGCCCATTTATTGATTGGATTGTTTGTGTTTTTGTTATTGAGTTTTTTATTTCTTTGTAAGTTTTGGATATTAGTCCCCTGATTCTTAGTGTGGACATTAATTACAATGAATTTTCCCCTTAAGAATGCTTTCATGCTGTCCCATAGGTTTCAATATGTTGTGTCTTCATTCTCATTCTCTTCTAAAAATTCCTTAATTACTATTCTCATGTCTTCTTGGATCCATTCTTCATTTAATAGGTTGCTATTTAATCTCCGTGTACATGTGTGTTGCTTGTAATGGTTTTTGCTATTAATTATTGGGGTCATGGCATCATGGTCTGATAGGATACACAGAATAATATCTACTTTTTATATTTGCCGAGATTTCCTTTGTGAACTAACATATGATCTATTTTGGAGAAGGATCCATGTGCTGCTGAGAAGAAGGTATATTCTGCCAATTTGGGGTGAATATTCTGTAAATGTCTGTTAAATGTTTGATGTATACTGTTGTTTAGACTGGATATCTCTTTATTGCTTCTTTGCTTTGATGATCTGTCTATTGTTGATAGAGGAGTGTGACTGTCTCCCAATACTATTGTATTGAGGTTCACAAGTGGTTTTATATCTTGGTGTAATTTTTCCACATAGTTGGGGGCATTGGTGTTTGGAGAGTATATATTTTCTATGGTTATTTCTTCCTGTTGTATTATTCCCTTTACTAGGATGTAGTGGCCTTTTTTTATCTGTTTTGATTAATTTATGTTTGAAATCCACTGTGTTGGATATAAGAATAGCAACTCCAGGTTACTTTCTTGGGCCATATGCCTGTTAGATTTTTTCCATCCTTTCACCCTTAATCTGTGGATGTCATTGGCTGTAAGGTGGGTTTCCTGTAAGCAGCATATTGTTGGATTTTGTTTTTGATCCAATCTGCTAGTCTGTGTCTTTTGATTGGAGCATTGAGACAATTCACATTCACTGTTAGAATTGTTATGTGGTTGTGGGTCATATTCATTGTGTTTTATTAGTGAGTTCTGTGCTTTCTTAGTTGTCTATTGATAGCATGTACCTTTATTGAAATTCCTTTGTGGGTTTTGAGGAGTGTTTGATTGTTCTTTTATGTGTAGTTTATCTTTGAGGATTCTTTGAAATGCTGGCTTTCTGTTCACAAATGCTGCATGTTTGTTCTTATCATGAAAAGTTCTTATTTTGCCCTCAAATTTGAAGCTGAGTTTTGCTGGGTATAGAATTCTTGGCTGCATGTTGTGTTCTTTCAGGCATTGAAAGATCTCCTTCCATGATCTTCTTGCATCCAGAGTTTGAGCTGAAAAGTCAGATGTGATTCTTATTGGTTTGCCTCTGAATGTGATTTGGCATTTCTCCCTTGCCACTTTCAATATTCTTTCCTTGATTTCCTTGTTGTACATTTTGAATACCATGTGTCTTGGTGAGCTTCTCATTCGATTAGGCCTGGTGGGTGTCCTATAAGCTTCCTGGATGAGCATGTCTGACTCTATTTTTATATAGGCAAAATTTTCTTTAGCAATTTCCTTGAGAATATTCCTTATCCATTCATTTGTGTTTCAGTTTCTTCCTGTATCCCAATTACTCTTATATTGTTTCTTCTCATATCGACTCAGACATTTTAAAATTTCTGTTCGTGTTCTCTGATTTTTTTCTTTTTTCTTTTTTGTCATCCATGCACTCTAGTTTGCTCAGCCTGTCATCATTGTCAGAAGTTCTTTTATCAAGAGCCGAGGTTCTGTTTTCTATAGAAATTAGTCTATTATTAAATTTTTCCATGGTTCCTCTCATGGCCATGACTGCAGATTTTAGCTCTCATCCTTCCTTTTTGAGTATGTCTATTTCTTTGATAATAGAATTTTTCAACTCTTGAGTTTTCTCACTTAGTGCCTTCATTATATCTTCTTTTAACTCATTGTTCCTTTTAGTAATCAGATCATTGATAATAGTTTCAAGGTTTTAATCTTGACCCCTATTCATGGCATCCTTTCTAGGAAGTTTTGGGTTTGAGGTGAACCTCTTCTTGTTTAATTCTTCTTTTTTGAGGAGGTTCTTCTGGATCTTTCAATTGAGATTTCCTGAGGGGAAGGTAGGCATTTCTCCAGGTGGTTTTTCCTTGCAAGTCAAAGTATCAGATCAGCCATCAACTCTTTGATGATCACCTTCTTCCAGATGCTGCTTCTACTTGGGTCCTCTTGTTGCTCTACCTTTTGGTTCTAGGCTCAAGGTTGCAAATATGAACCTACCAGAATGTGGGGTGTCACGTAGGTGGTGGTGCTCCAGGCAGGGGAGCATCTCTGGTTGGTCCTGAGCAGGGGGTGCTCTGGATAGGTGTCCTACCGGTCATGTCCTGAGTGCCTACTGGTTGGACTTAAATAGGCCCTAACCAGAACACAGGCTCAGGTGGGTGGGGCTGCTCCAGGTGGGGAACTTTCCCTGGTTGGTCCTGAGCAGGGCTGCTCCCATCTGGGGCCCTATTGGTAGTGTCCTGAGCACCTTCTGGTGGGACTCAAACAGTCCCTGACAGGCATACAGAGTGTCAAGTAAGTGGGGCTGCTCCAAGTGGGGAACCTCCCCTGGTTGGTCCTGAGCACAGCTGCTACGGACAGGGGTACTACTAGTCGTATCCTGAGTGCCTTCCCTCATAACATGAATAGCCCCCCCCAACTGTGCTTTTCTTAATAGGACACATCTGCAATATTGTACCCAATCACCATCAGGATAGTTACTATGCATCACATGGTTAATATAATATCTTGTATTTTGAAAAATTGTTAAGACAGCAGATTGTAAATGTTTGAAACACAAAATGCAATACATTCCATAACATGAAAATATTTTAAAACATCATGGTCTAAAATGGTATAATGAGAATGAATAAGAATTCTAAAATGAAAAAAAAACCCTCATATTCTATATGGTAAATATATATATCCATTTTTTATTGATCAATCTAAAAAGAAAAAAATTCAAGTTAAATGAAGTAAAATTTGCTTGAAAATATGTACCAAATATATGAACATATAGGACTAAGAGCTAAACAAACTTTAAAAGAAAAAAAAAAAAACCTTTGCTACTAGCAACAAAAGTAGTTTTCTGTTTCTGGATTGCATCAGAGTTCATCCCAGGAGCATAAAGGCCTGACATGAACTCTGCCTCTCTCCTTTGAGAACTTTCATTACAACACAGTTATATTTGTGTGTGGTCAACTTGGAGCAGGAGAGGATGGCTTTCAGCACATTACCAAGGCCCTGCATGCAGAAAGCCTCCAGCCCCAACTTGCTTTGTACTTGGACTATGACTTTATCCTATGTTCTAAAACAGTGTCTCCTAGAGGAATGGAATTAGAAGGAGCATTTTGCATTGTTAAGACATTTGGATTAGCTTTGAGATTTTGCTTTTCCAAATAGCATGAAATTTATGCTTCCCATTGGGACTCATCTCTTGAGCATTTAAAAAAATTTTCTGTATTAGTTAATTTTTAGGAAAAGATTGGGCTTTTGCTTTGAGCTATCTATAATGTTACCTAGAAATTCAATTTGATATTGCTTTGCTTCAAGTGAAAAAGAAAATATAGAGTCATATAAAAATAAGAGCCTGGGACTAGAACAAAGGCAGAAGAAAACTTCTCAAGCACTATTGAAAAGTACATTACAGAGCACGCATTTTCTTTTCCTTGAAAGGAAGAATTCTTATTATATAGAATTCTTATTATAGAGAAGTACAAAAACTATCAGAAGGAATAATACTCTTTGAACTGCTGCTGCTCTTAGAGTTGAATACCTATGAATGGTAGCCTTAATATTTTTAAACAATTTTATTAAGGCATAATTTACTTAGCATAAAATTCACCTGTTTTCAGGTTACAGATCTGGAATTACAGTGTTATACTATAGTCACATAGTTAATTTGACTCTTAAGTAATGTTTCATATAGCAATTAATACAGTAGATAAGTTTTGGTTATGTCAACAAGAAGATCAAAAAAAATTTTTTTTTTGGTAGTACTGGGGATTGAACTCAGAATTGCTTTGCTGCTGAGTTATATCCCATCCTCAGCCCTTTTTTTGTTTTGAGACAAAATCTCTATAAGTTGCTGAGTCTGGCCTTGAACTTGAGATCCTCTTGCCTCAGCCTCCCAATTAGCTGGGATTACAGGCATGTACTACTGCACCTGGCCTAAAACTGGTCAGAATTTTGATAAGAAAAAAATTTTAGGATGCTCTGAGGAAAGTTGTCAGATGTTGCATTTCCATTTGATGTTTTTGCTCAAATCTATTTGTTATTTAAATTAAATTTTTGTATTTGGCTCCAAGATACAGCTTTTCACCCACACAGTGATTTATGAAATCCCCCGACAGTGTGTGTGATACACCAATGTATTTCCAATTTGGAGAGAGCATGAAATGTCATTTGAAGATAACTTCAACATTGTTTCTTAAAATTAGAAGCAAATGAACAAATTACATCCAAAGATAAAAGAACTGTTTACCATTTTTGTTACCTTATTTAAGTTACTAGTTGTTTTTAAGTTCATTTATTTCTATCTCAGTTCTGGAGAATATCAGCCTACAAGCTGGAAGATCTGGGTTTCAATCCTTTCTTACTACTTATAAGGTACCCAAATATCATTTTGCTTTACTCGCAATCTCTGGGGCTCATTTTCCATCTATTAAATTGGAATTAAATTGGCCTTGACTGCTTACTATCTATTTATTATCACGTTAAACATTAGCAAATATATCTAGTGATATCACTTGAAGAATAACTACATTTCTTTAGATAAAGTGAGGTACATTTTTGCTTCTAATCTGTAGAGTAAATTGGAGGACTGCATAAGTTACAAAGCAAGCTAAAAGTTTCATTAAAAATCAGAGAAAAGGGCTGGATCGGTGGCTTGGTGGTTACGGTGCATGCCTGGCATGTGTGAGTATGAGAGTTCAAACCCTAGCACCACATATGCAACTAAGTGTTGGAGCAACAAAAGCCACATGAGAAACTAAATAAAAATGGATTCTCTCTCTCTCTTTCTCTCACTGTCTCTCTCTCTTAAAAAAATTGGAGAAATGTAGTGATAGAATCAAAATGATAAAGCTAATGCAAAAAGATATGCTCTATGTGGATAGTATCCCAAACTGCATGTTTCTTGTACTTCCATGGGCTTGTCAAACTATACATGTGTTTATTTAAGACATTTCACTGTGAGCTGGGCACCATGGTGCATGCCTGTAATCCCAGTTACTCTGGAGGCTGGGACAGGAGGCTCTCAAGTTTGAGTCCAGCTTCAACAACTCAGTGAGGTGCTCAGTAGCTTAGCAAAACCATGCTTCAAAATAAACAATAAAAATGACTGGGGATGTAACTTAGTGGTAAAGTGCTTCTGAGTTCAATCCCTAGTACAAAAAAAAAATTTACAGTGATTAACAATTGTTTCAACTTTGCTTTTGATCATTTTCTAGTGAGAAAGTGAAGGAAAAATTTTCAGGAAAAATAAGAGATATACTTTTTGCTTTTAAAACAATGCCCTCTTTCACCTCTGTCTTCCAAGACCACCCTCCTTCCTTAGCTGCTCTGCAGTGTGCTAGAACTCTTAGTGAAGTACGTCAGACCTGATGTATCCTGTTGGAAAGATTTTGACAAATCTGGTTTTTTTTTTTTTTTTTTTTTTTGTATTGGAGATTGAACCCAGAGGGTACATCACCAATGAACCACACCCCCATCCCTTTTTATTTTTATTTTATTTTGAGACAGAGTCTTGCTAAATTGCTTAGGGGTTCACTAAAAGGCTGGTTTTGAACTTGCAATCCTCTTGCCTCAGCCTCTTGAGCTGCTGGGATGAACCAGGCATGGTGGCCTGGTTCATTTTGACAAATCAATTCTTTAACTATCTTATACATGTATGAAATAAGAAATTTGTAAATAGCTACAGTGTAAGAAATTGAAAGTTTGCTTGCTGTTTGCTTTAGCATATTTCCAGAGCCCCTCTCAACTACTTTTGCATAGGGCAAATGCACTAAAAAAGAAGTTATTAGTATTAGTAAGGCCACATTCCTTTCTCCTTTATTCCTACTTAGTAGTTTATGTTTAATTTTATATTAAAGTAGTCTGAAGCCAATTTTTTTCTTTTTCTTTTTCTTTTTTTAAAGAGAGAGGGACAGTGAGAGAGAGAGAGAGAGAGGGAGAAAGAAACAATTTTTATTTAGTTTTTCATGTGACTTTCGTTGCTCCGAGACATCGTTGTGTACGTGGTGCTGGGGTTTGAACTCACGTACTCACGTATGCCGGGCAAGTGCCGTAACTGCTGAGCCACCTCTATAGTCTCAGAAACCAAATTGTGTAGCTTTACCATGGGCCACATAGAGGAGGCCCTTCTAAAAGAGCTCGGCCCTAAATACAAAAGCAAATCCTACATGTAGGCTTTTTATGATTAATGTTTCTGTCCACTCTGCCAATATTATGAATTTAAGCTTTATTTTCATTTTTTTAAATAAAGAGAGACAGAGAGAGAGAATTAATTTTTTATTTAGTTTTTCATGTGACTTTCATTACTCTGACACTTTGTTGTGTGTGCTGGGGTTCAAACCTGTGTCCTCATGCATGCCAGGCAAGCGCTGTAACCACCGAGCCACCACTCCAGTCCCTTAAGCTCTATTTTCAACAGTGATTGGAATGAGATGTAGGGATTCATTTTCATTGTTTCATGGTATTGAAAAGGTGGCATAAATGCTATGCTGATTCTACTTCTAGCTGCCTTGATCTGCTCTCCAATCATGTAGCAAATTTTCATAAAAACATTTCAAACATGAGCTACGTTTGTGTTCCTAGGTCTTGCAAGTGTAGTACCAGTTAGGGTACTGTTAGAAAAGCAAACAGCTAAGAACCTGGTAGAAAGCAAATTAACTTCATATTTTTGTTCCTAAAGAAATCTACTTACTAAACAGTAGATCCACTCTCTATGCAGGTTCCACCATTGTCACATTTCATTAAACTGCAGGGCGAAGCCTCACACTGGCCAACGCTGCGACCGGCATTTGGGTGACCCTCGGGAACTCCTAGGCCTCTGAAATGGTCATCCTTCTTAGTGCGAACTTCAAGAGTGAAAATGCAACCTATGAGAAAGGACAAGATGCTCATATTAACAAACAGAATAGATAGATGAAACTAGGATACAATAATGTTTCACTATTAAAGTAAGTTTTCAAAATAATGCAATACATATACAATTTTTACATACACATTTCAAAGAAATAATACAAAAAAACAGACAAAAATCATCCATAGTATCATCATTTCAGAGAAGGTAATTATTAACATTTTGACGTGTGTGTGTGTGTCATCATGGTCTTTTTTTCTGTTTAGTTGTATTTTTTTAAACTAAAAGTGGAATCTTGAATTGAACTATGTAATAAGTAATATTAGGACAAAAAATTGCACATCATAAATACTACCAACTCTTTTCTTAAACATTAAAATATTTTTACATGATGACAAAATATGTTCTATAATGTATTTAATCAACCTTTAGTTTTAGGAAAATGGACTCATTTATATGTTTTGTTATTAGAAATTTATAGCACAATATAGATGATTATAGGGTGATTATAGCTCACTATCGATAATCCTTTATCAACCATAATAAATAAGGTCCCAAGGGCTGGAGTGGTGGCTCGGCAGTTATAGCACTTGCCTGGCATGCGCGAGTACACAAGTTCAAAACCCAGCACCATGTACACAATGAAGTCTTGGCGCAAAAAAGACCACATGAAAAACTGAATAAAAGTTGTTAAAAAAAATAAGGTTCTAAAATTGTAAAGGCCAAATTGAATTTTATTTCCAAAACATTTTCAGAAGTTAAATAGCAGTGGGAACAGTAGAGTAGAGGAAGGTGATTGAGAGGAAGGGAGGCAAGGAATAAAAGAGGAGGTACGGGGGATTGAAATCCACCAACTTATACTATGTGAATATATGAATATATCATGATGAATCTCATTTTCAATTATAATTACAATGCACTAATAAAAACATGATAAAACATTTTAAAAAGTTAAAAGTGTGGAATAATATCTCAAGGTGAATAAAAAAAATCTGCATTTTGAAGGTCAAGAATTTACTTTCCAAGTTAGTTTTCTCTGGAATTTTACTGACAAACATCCTTTTTAACATGCATCAAAATTTTCTCATTATCAGAGAACAGTGACTATTTTTCCTTAGGTTTAAGTTTTGTTTTTCCTGTCCTATTTTTACTGACATCTATAATTATATACATAAACACACACACATAAACAACACACACACCACTATGGTATTCTACTAATTGAAGAAGTGAATAAGTGATAACTGTTTTTTGTTGAATAACCGAGGAGCTCAACCCACTAGGCAAGGTTTCCCATGGCTTTTTTGTTTTGTTTTGTTTTGTTTTGTTGTTGCAGTACTTAGAATTGAATCCAGGGCCTCATACATGCTAGGCAAGTATTCTACCGTTGAACTATATCTACGGACCCATTCCCACGCCCTTTGCAGAGGGAAATGTACTTTGCAAAATTATAAATGAGATTGGAATCAGGTGGGTCTAGGTTCAAATATAGTTTCTGCTACATAATGACTCAGTCTTTTAACTTTAAAAATGGAACAAAAATATGTACTCTGCAGGTAGAGGGAATAAATAATACAATATACATAAGCTGCCTAGTATAATGCCTAGAAATTAGTAGGTTTGTATTCCACACTCCATCCCTCCCTCCATTGCACAATATTAAAAATTTTCTATTTCCTTTATAAAATCAATATATTTATTTTTAAAGCAAGTTATGGAAGGCTAAAATTAAGTCTTTGTAATTTTTATAATTGTACACTAAACTGTCAAATGACTATAATATATTTTAATGTGTGTAAGTACTCATTTCAAGCTATTTCTCTTTTATTTTGATGAATGAAATGTTTTGGTTATGAGGAAATGCTTAAATAAGTTATTGGCTTGAAAATGTGGCAATATTAGGTTTAGTAAAAATTTAACCAACACAAATAGTTAAATGTATTTACATTACAGAAATACTTCATGCCAACCAACACAGCAAGTAGTATAAAGACTATTACAGTGGTTACAATGACATTTGGGCAGGATATAGTACATAAGTTCCTCTCTATTAATAAAGTCAGTAAAAAAGAATCTCCTTAGTGCAGCACCATGAAATAGGTATTCAATACCTAATCTATACATCCTATATGTAGTAAAATAATTATAATTAAAGGCTTTTGGAGCTGTGAACACATGCATAGTGAAAGATAACACTGGCTGAGTACCAAGAAAGTGATAGGTTCTTTTTTTGGAATAGGGGAGACAATAAGAAGTTTTAAAAAAATTATTGTAGTAAACTTATTACTTTTTCCCATATGATTTCTTATTTGAAAAAATTTTAAAACATTAAAAAAATGAAAAAAATGAACTAGCAGAAAGTGTAGTGACACTGTTGAATATTTTTAGATTGAAATAATATTTTCTTTCCATTATTGATTATGAATTTGAATCTACCTCATGTTCATGCTATTCACTTAGTAACAAATATTTAATAGCCTCAGTACCAAAGAGCACTAGTTGCTGTACAGTGGGAATTAAATCCTATTCATGTGAAGTTCATAGGGTGGCTAGGATTGGAGTTGGGGTGGGCTGGCAAAGAGAGTAGATGATTATGCAGGAGATTTTCAAGGCAAGACCTAGAAGCAGCAATCATTACTCTAGCTGACATCTCATAGGCCAGAACTCATTAACATGGTCGTGCACAGCTGCCAGGTGTCTGGGTCACAGTCTAATAGTAGCAACTTCTGCCACAAGCATGGATTAAGTGAATGTACATTCCAGGTGCTATGGAGCTCTGTTATAACTCAAAGCAACAGCTCCCATTTTCCCAGAAGCTTACCAGTTCTCAGGAAGTTGAGACATACATTTCCTAGATATATTATTCTAGCAGGCGGTCAAATGCTAAGTGGGAAAGGGTGGGAGCTTCAGAGGCTCCAGAATGGGAGCTCTGTTTGAGGGCTTGGAAGGCAGGCCCTCTTTGGGGAGGTGGGGTTTGAACTGGCCTTCAGACAAATGGAATTTGAAGCAGTAGAGGGCATGAATTTGAGCAAGGGTTCAGGCCTTCAGATGGGGGACACATATGATATCAGTGACTAGATACTGTGATAGTTAATTTTATGTGCCAACTTGACTGGGACATAGGCTGGCCATACATTGACCAAATAGAATATGTGTGTGTGTTTCTGGATGAGATTAACATTTGTATTGGTAGACTAAGCAAATCACCCTCCCTAACATGGGTAGGCCTCATCCAATCAATTGTAGAACTGAATAGAACAAAGAGGCTAAGCAGGAGGAACTCCTGTCTGACTGCTTAAATTGGTGTATTTGACTTCCAGCCCTCATGTTTGGATGGAAACAGAAGCTGTTTTTTGGTCCTGGACTTGTTGACTTTTAGATTGCTGCTTACACCACTGGCTCCCCTGGGTCTCAGGCCTTCAGATTCATGCTAAAACTGCACATTAGTACCCTTGGGTCTCCAGCTTGCTGACTACAGCTCTTGGCTCCATAATGATATAAACTAATTCCTTATAATTCTTCTCTCTATATAATTATATGTACCCTATTGGTTATTTCTCTGGAGAACCCCGACTGATGCAAATAAGATTTTACTGAGCAAAGAATGTGGAGAGGCAAGATAAGCATGGGAAACTATATGGGCTTTGGAATGTCCAGGAAAATTCAGCCATTGCTTTTGAGGTGACAGGGTGCTTGGTAAGTTTTTGAGCAGGCAAGGGACATGGTAGTGTGTCAACAGTGTTCTGACATGGCAGATAGTGGGGCAAGGGTTTAGAGTTGAAGATGACAGGAAGCAGCAGTTTCAGACTTCAGCTGCATCAGAGCCACATGTAGGGATCATTAAAATCCTTATTACTGGAACCTATGGCCTGAGTTTCTGATTAAGTAAGAATTTCATTTCCAACGAACTTCCCAGTGATGATACTGCTGGCTCAGGGACCACACAAAGGCTTCAAACAAGTATTGGGGAGATGGGTAATAGCAGTAAAAGAAATAAAGGAGTGTATAAAAAAAGCATTTGTAGTGAGATGAGAAGTTTGATTCTAGTTCTATTTCCTCAGCAGCCTTCAGAGCATTTAACTGTACAACAAAATTTTCTACAGTTAACAGAGAATAACAGCTCATTCGCACTTGTGGTCTTATCTTCTTAGTTTCTTCTTCCCCTTCTGCCTCTTTTCCCTTCCTCCATCTCCTCCTTTATTCTTTCTTTCCTTTTATGCCCAGTTTAAGACAGATACCCTGAACCCCAACCTGAGAACTCATCAGCTTTGTAATAGATGCAACTTGGAAGAGCAAAGAAGAGGAGCGTGGCTACGATTAGGTCAGGTAAAGCAGTGTGGCCCTGTTTGCCTGATGCGTGTAGCCTATTTAACCTGGTTAATCTCAATGTCTTCCTGAACATTAAGGGCCATAGGAAAAGAGAAGGCTTTTTATAAGTCATTTCCAGCACAAAAACAAATGGACTTTATTAGCACTAAAGACTTGTAGTTTAGATGGCAAACTTTTGAACTAGGGTTATTTATCAAGAATGTTGACAGAAATGTGAAA
>PVKS010040426.1:0-16635 GCA_004027875.1 Aplodontia rufa | reverse complement strand
TTTTTTAATTTTTAAAAAAGAAACTTCAGCATAACGTGTTTCCTTCCTGTTTGGTTCTATCTTGAGATGTGATTTGGCATAAATACATTTATGTTATTGATTATATATTTATAATATAAATTATATCTCATGCTTCATAATATATTTTTGCATTATATAAAATAAACGTATCTATTGAAGCAAATTATTTTTTATTACAGAATTAACTATAAAGGAAAATATAATTCACATAGAACTTTGCCATGTCCCAAGCAGTCAGTAGTGTTTTTCACATATTTCATTGAGTTATATTTTTGTACTTGTTCCCTCTTAAATCCTGAAGATACCTAAGAAAATACTATTGATCCCAAAGTAGTAGCCCAAAGAGTCAAAAAAAGTGATTATCTACTAAGTATCTATTCTTTATTTGTTTTTTCTATTCATTTGACACTCACATGCTGACCAGGATCTCTGTAAGCTCCTTTTTAAGATCTGTTGATACATAAGATAAACATAAGATAAACATAAACATAAGATAAACATAAACATAAACATAAGATAAAGCCTCTACCCTCAAGAAGTTCACAGCCTCCTGTTGAAGGGAGAAAGTTAAACAGATACTACAACATGACATTTAGAACAAGAAGGATATGCCCAAGGTTTGATGGACAGACAGTCAGGGCAGGGCACCTAAATGAGCCAGGAAGAGGACAGAAGATGTCAACACAGCTTGCTAGTGGAGGGGCGACTGAATTGCACCTTTAGGTGCAATAGCAATCAACCAAGTAGAGGGAGTGGGGATGGTGTATGCATTTTAAGCTAAGTCATTATGAGACATAAAGGCATGAAGTAAAAAAAAAAAAAAAAAAAAAAAGTCCAGGCAGTTGCAAAAGTTTTGAGACAAAAACTTTTGAGACATTAGGTATCAGGATGTGAGGAAGAGTAAGGATAGAGGAGCTGACCGTGGGAACATTGGGGAGTAGAGAAGAAGGCGGAAGGGGTAGAAGCAGAGCCCCACCATGCTGACTTGGTATTTTTGCCAGTTCACTGTGGCTCAGTATGGGTGGGAGGGGTCAAGCCCATGCAGGGCTTGATCAGTGAGGAGGTTGAGAAAGAGTGAAGTCATGGTGGGGAAGACTGTCACAGCAACTTTGGCAGGGATGGAAAGCACGGAGGGAAAGAACTGTTTGACTTTAGGATTCTGTTCTAAATTGCAAAGGCCAGCAAAATGGCTTTTGTGAGTCCATGAATCCCCTGACACTGAAGCACGTGTCTATGTGTTTGTGGATGTCACCATCACTCCAACAGAACCTCAAGATTTGTAAGCAGATTCTGAAACACAATTATACTTCATATTCAAAGCTCTGGATTCTACTCATCAAAGTGGAATCACCATTCTCACTAGCAAGTTACCTGCTGTATCTAGTAGTTAAGATTCAGTTAATTTCAGATATTTTTATTTTGGCAAGGAAAATAGCCATTTTTGGTAACAAAGCAGAGCCTTAGTGAAGTGAATACTTACGAGGGTTTAACTGTTAGCTAGTCTACACAGGAATAACACAGTAAATCTGACTTCTGCTCTGAGAAGACAACACATTGTTATTTCTACCTTTGTCTTCCCTGAAAGAGTTTCCTACACAGTTGCCCTGATGAATGCCAACCTTCTGATAAAGCACCCACATCAATCCAGAGATAGTCACATGCAACTAGCTCGTGCTAATGGAGATGGCACCTTCATTTGAGTGTTCTTCAGTAGCTTCCACTTGGGGAGAGATGGAGAGTCACACACAAACAGTGATCCAAATCAATGTGTATGATGATCGTATGTCCCTTTTATTTGTTTTTGATGAGACGTACATACACTCCATGGGACTGTGCTTATTGCAAACTTGAGGGCAGATAATAAAGATAAGCTAGAATATTTTTACTGACCTTCCACATGTAACCTCCTATTGACGCTTAAGTATCACAGGAAGGAAAATGAGGCAAGGGCTACAGTTTGTTCTCTTTGGCCACTTCATGCTGTGTCACCTTTGGCAGGGGGTAATGATGAGGGTGGAAACACCTGTTTAGAAAGTAACTTTATGGGCACACGTTCTTTATACCCTGCATTGACACTGTATTCAGTCTTACCCTGAATGCTGACTTGGGTTGTTCCATGTTTGGCTTTCCCTATTGACATCATCCATAAAAATACTAAGAAATGGCTATGTTCAAGTGGATTCTTATATGAGATTACAAGGTCTTGCAAATCCTAAATGGCAGAGAAAGATTTTGTGGATAGTTTTCATCTTACTGGAGGGTCCATTTTAATTTTTCACATTTCTAATGACTCTACCTCCAGGCTGAGAGTGCTACAAAAAAATAATTTTTAGTATAGTTGTTTTATAAAGTAGGAAAGTTTTTCAATACTGAGAAAATGTTGTCTGTCCGTGTGTGTGTGTGTGTGTGTGTGTGTGTGTGAGTTGTGTGTATAGTATAGGTTTCTCTCCACCCAACTGCCTAATGGAACAATTAAATTATTAGAAGTATTAAATATAAATTTGGGGTTGAGATGGTACATGGGGGATACACACATACACTCAAAAGTACCTATATAATAGATATGTATATGTGGGTGTGCATCTGTGAATATATTTCACACACTATCCTTTGCGAAACATGCCATCCCATTTACCAGCCAGCCTACTGCAATTCACCAAACTGCCTCACTGACTCCATCCCTGAGTTGACCCAAGAATAAAATCTTGATCATCTTCTCCCTGTGCCTAAGGGTCTATTCAAGAGCAAGTTAAGAACTGAGGTGCATTACCTTTTCAGGGAATACTGATCTAAATGTGACTTTAGTGACTTAAAAAAAAAGAGTTGGCATCAGTTCCTGAGCATCATATTCACCCTCTGCAATGTACATGTAGGATGAAAACCAAATGAGTACACTCAGGCACCTCCAAAATATAAAATATTCTTTTGAAATTTGTGATTGTTGGGTAACCATAGTTTACACTTGCAAATTTCTAGCAGAGCAAGGACGTGTTTAACCAATCAACAGCATAATTTAGGGATGTTATGATTGAGACAGGACTTACACTTACTGGACCTCATTCAAGTCCTAGCTTGCCGCTGTTGGGAGTATGAAGGACCTCTAACCTACCTCCAAGAGTCGTTTTGAAGTGAAATAAGATGATGGAGAAGTGCATACTGTCGTGGACTGAATTGTGTCCCCCTAAATTTATATTCTGAAGTCCTAACCTCCAGTGCCTTAGAATCCAACTGAATTTGGAATTAATGTGAGGTCACAGGAGTGTGCTCTCATCCAATGTACTTGATACCCTTATAAGAAGAAGAGGTTAGGACACAGGTGCACACACAGAGAAGATCAAGTGATGGCATACAGATAGAGAAGCCTCCAGAAGAAACAAGCCCAGCCAACACCCTAATCTTGAAGTTCTAGCCACCAGAGTTAGGAGAAAAGAAATTTCTGTAGTTTAAATCTTCTACTCTCTGATGCTTTGCTCTGCAAACTAATATACCTACTAAACTGTAAAATGCCATAAAATCCAGATTATTAGTATCCCACTTGGATGAACAGCTGTTATTGAATAATTTGTTTCTATACAAATGTCTAAAATTTTAATTAGAAGAATTCATATCTGTTTATTTTAAAATCCACCCTTGTCTTAAACACTATTAACTATCACTTCATTTTCTTTAAGGTTTAAAATAATGACATTTAATTTCATTTACTCTAATTTCAGTGATTAACTTTAGCATTTCATCTAATTTGTCTAAGTTAATGTTGGTTTTGTGTGTCTCACATGTAAGAGACAATGGGAATTGTAAGCATATAAAATACCATATAAATTTGAGCTCTTGAGTTCTTAGTCGGTTTGTAGCACTGTATTTGGAGCCCGTTATTTCTTAAATTTGATACATAAAGCCAATTTTACAGTATGTCAATTGAAAAAAAAAGGTAAACAATACTGATGATATATTACTAAGGAACAAGTCTTAAGGCAAACACTATTTCTTCCAGTAATGTTTGGGAGAAATAAAAAAAAAACTGTGTAGATTCTGAGACATAAAAAATGAATTTATACAATATAGTTGGGAAAGGCAGAAGAAAGGGTCAATAGTCCCCAGAATAGAGGGTAACAGTGACTGATGGAGGACGCAAACAGCAGAATGTGCCTAGGGTTTCTGTAGCAAAAATACCCGACTCCTGGTGATGTTACCTGTTCTCCTGTGACTCTGCAGGTTGGAAGTCCAGGACCAAGGTGCTGTTGCGATTGGGGAGGCCTCTCTTCCAGCCTACAGCCCACTAATTGTGTCTTCACAGGGCCTTTCCTCCATGTTCTCCTCTTCTTATAAGGACACCCGTCCTTTTGGATTAAGGTCGTCCCCTCAATCCAAATAAAGTTATCCTATCTCCGAATAAAGTCACATTGGGGGTTTGGGCTTCAATATATGAATTTGAGAGAAAACTGCAGTTCAATTTATAACATTCTGCTCTCTGGCTCTCCAAAATTTGTATCATATGCTAAATATATTTTTCATCTAATCTCAACAGTCTCTGAAGTCTTCACCTATTCCATTATTTCCAAGTCCAAAGTGTCACCAAATATCATCTAAGTCAGGTATGGCCAAAGACTTTAGCACCTGTGATGAAACTAAACAAGTTATGTGCTCCCAAACTACAGATACAGACAGCCTCATTCCAATAGGAAGTATCATAAAGAAAGGGCTGATGGCTCCCAAATAAGACCAAAGCCTAGGAAGGGAAGTTTGAGCTCTTGATGCTCAAAAATGATCCTCTTTGCCCAGGTGTCCTGCCCTCCAAGTCCACTGGGAGGTAGCAGTCGTGAGGTAGCACTTGGTGGCCGCCCCAGCCCCTCAGCCCTGCACAGCAGCAGCCCACTGGGCAGCCAGGCCCCATCTCTGAAACCAAGAAGGAAACAGCCTTGTCCCCAGGGCCTGTCTGCTCTGGGCCTATGGTGGGAATGACAATCTTGACACCTCTGACTCACCTTCAGGGTCACTCTCCCCTTGTGTCAAGGATAATGCATGTTTGCATCCAAATAACCCTACTTTGCCTTGCTGTAAGATGTCAGCTGTCTGATGGCCTCTCTTTATTTCACCCTTCTCTGTCCCCTTTTGTTCAAACTGGCAGTGTCTCTGTGGAATAATCCCATCTCTCTTGCTGGCTTCTGCTGAGAGGGGCAATTAACAACGTAGGTAATCTTTTTGTTAATCTTTTTGTCTTTTTGTGAAACAATCATCCTGAACACCCTTGGTGTTCTGTCCAGAATATTACTTTTTTATTTGTTTTTGGTACTGAGGATTGAACCCAGAGTCTCCTACTTTACCAATGAGCCAAATCCCCACCTCATTTTATTGTTTATTTGAGTCAGGGTCTCACTAAGTTGCTAAGGACCTTGATAATTTTCTAAGGCTGACTTTGAATTTGTGATCCTCCTGCCTCAGCCTCCTGCGTCACTGGGATTACAGGTGTGCACCAGTGTGCCCAGCAAAACACTGCTTTTTTGTTTTTTGCAATAGGAGTAGGATGAGCGTTTCCCAAATCTTCAAGTTCTAGCTACTTCTTGCTTAATTATTCCTTCAATTGGTCACTCTCCTTGCGTGTTTTTGCCATAAGCAATAAAGTCAGACCACATCTTCAAAACCTCCTATAAATCTCCTTAGGTAAACATCCACTTTCATCATACACAAATTCAACCTTCCATAAAACACTGGAACACAATTTAGCTAGGTTCCTTGCCCCTTTATAACAGAGATTGCTTTTTCTTCAGTTTCTAATAGCATATTCCTCCTTTCTGTCTGAAACTTCACCAGGGTCACCTTTAATGTCCATAGTCTTACCAACATTCAGTTTCTGATGATACAGTATTATCTTAGCCAACAGAAGCTTCTCTACGGTCCTCTTCTTGTCCACAGAGCCTTCACCAAAGTCAACTTTAACATCCACATTTCTACCAACAGTTCCTTCAAGGCAAAAAAACAAAAAAATAAAATAAAAAACAGGCATTTTCTAGCATGCACTTCAAAACTCTTCCAGCCCTCACTCATTACTCAGCCCCAAAGCCATTTCTATATCTTTAAATAATTGTTGCAGCAGCATCCCACTTAATAATATCAAAATCTACATTAATTGCTTGGGCATTCATAACCAAATACCAAAGATTGGGAACTTAAAACAACTTCTGAAACTAGAAGTCCAAGATCAAGGTGCCACCAAGACTGGCTTTAAGTGAGGCCTGTCTTGTGGTTTGCAGAGGGACACCTCTTTACTGGGTTCTCATGCTGCCTTTCCTCTGAACACAAGTGGAAGGACACAAATCTTTTGTGTTTCTTCTCTTCTTAGAGGGACACCAGTCCTATTGGATTAGGATCAATGCTTATACCCTCTTTTGATGTTTATTATCTCTTATTTTTTCTCAAAAATTTCCACAATTTTATTATTAATTTTATGAGCAAAGCCTTAAACAGCACTGTAGCATATGTAACAATATAAGAGGCTGAGTACTGAAAGCACACAAGTTGGTTCGTTTAATAAATAGCAACTTCAATGTGAGAAAGTGTATTAAATATAGCATACAGAAATAAAATATTTTGCTCTTGAAGATAACAATTTTTCAGTTATTGCATTTTAAATCTTGATGTGTAGTTATCTTTTTTGCTAATTAAACAATTATGTGTAGTGCTTAATATAGTACTTACTACATAATAGTTTCTGTATTTAGGATATTACTCTGCAGAAGTGTTCAACATTTGTTGAGCATACCCTGAGGATTAGAGAGGTTGTGACTTGCTCAAGGCCATCTGGTAAAGAAGTTCCTAGGCAAAAAAAAAGATGTATTTGTTTAATGTTGTTCTCCTTTCCAAGTTAAAAGATCCCTGAGACAGGGACATTTACATCTCTTGCTATCACATCTTCCAAACCTAAATGTAGTGCATAATATATAGTAAGTACTCAACAAACTTATAAAATAAGTGAATGCATTGAAAAAAAATGTTTATTACCTCTTTGAAGACCAGAGCAGTCACAATGGAGATCAGCATTTCAACATATGAATTTGATGGGGACACAATTCAATTCATATCAAGACTCATGATGTTCACCGAACAGCTTTCTTAGGTATAGTGAGAAATGACAGATGGGCCAGAATTAGAACTAGAATCCTAACTTCCTGATTCTAGAGATAACTTTAAGAAATCGCATCTTACCATTTGATTTCAGGAAGTAAATGTCCAAATATCCCACAAGGGATGATTTTTCTATTTTCTTTTTATTATTCCTGAGTAAGGAAGTCACATTTGATAGCCTTTGTAAAGTCCAAGACTTGTTGACAGTGAACAAAATCTTTCCTCTTTTCGATGCCCACAATCATCAAAACTGATCTGCCGTTATCTACATGCATAGAAATTCGTATCCCTTGATTCGCGTAATGAGGGGCGATAGTGCAGGGAAAAGTCATGCTTCCTGCCCTAAAGAAATTAAGGCAGCAGTTGGGGGAATAGGGATAAACACATGCATTAGTTCATCTAGAGATGGCCATCATCAAATTACCCCTTCTGCCTTCATGGAAACTCATCAGATCAGAATCAGGAGACCTGGGCTCTGGTCTCATTTTGACCACTACTTAACCATATTCACATGACGAATTCAGCCTCTCCGTATCTCCGTTTCCTTATACACAAAATAGAGATGATGGGAATAGGTGGTGATTCTTGAACTCAGACTCACTAAACACCCTTCAGTTCTTCATAAATTGCTAAGCATCCACAAATGTCTATTTAACCTATTTAAAAAAAAAAAGAAACCTTTCCCTGACATAGTCTTATAGGTTTAATTGTCCAACACTCCAATTATTTTTGTTTCGTATTACCATACAACATAATATCTAGAACTGGAAGCTACATTTTAATAAAACTTTGACTAATGTTAAATGTCGCAAAAGAATTATTCCTAGCATTGGATATCATTCTTCTTTTATGATTTCTCAATACCATGTCTGTTTTTCCACAATGGATGTTTGGCTGAGAATTTTGTAACCCAAAATAAGATTGAACATGATATGCCATAAAAGTATGAAGAAATCAGCAGAGGACTCATGTTTGCAATCAATCCAAAAATAGAAATATTTATTTTTACATGAAGCACATCAACTGAAAAAGTGGCGATCCCTTTTTTCCCTTGTTTTCTAGGAAGCTATGTTTCATTTAGAAAGAATAAGGTACTTTGCCACATTTGAGAGACAAATGAGACCATGGTGTAAATTATGCTGCATGACAATGATACTAATCTTCCCTTCCAGAAACTCTGTCTGGTGCAGCTCAAGTGGGAAGGCCTGTTATTTAGAGTATAACCTTTCAGAGTGACTTGAGTCTTCCTGCAAGTCTGAGCCAAACCTTTTTGACTTGGTATCTGGGCCTATGGTGCCTTGAAATTTGATTCCAAAAGTTTGCATACTAAATAATGTAATTTTTTTAAAGGTAGGGATTGTCTTTGCTTCAAAATAGTAATTCCTGATTTGAAAGATATCAGCATGATGTAATTGCCATATATTGCACTGCAATTTGAGAGGATCAGGTTCAAGTCTCGAATTCTCAGACACTGGGTAAGGAGAGGCTGAGAATGCTACAGAAATGACAAGCGGGGTCTCCTGGCAAAAGAATCTGCCCAGCTTACTTTTCAGCACCTTTTGTTGGTGGATTTTATCCTGTTAGTATGAGTACTATGAGAATCAAAAAACCTGCCTATCTCTCAAAGATTGAGCATGGTAATGGAAAACCAAAGGATTTTAAAATGGTAATTAACTGAGGCATGACTACTACTGAGTAATTCATTTTGAGAAGAATGCATTTATTTCCTTCCATAAGATGCATGCAGGGGAGAGCTGCATGAAACAGAGGATCCAGAGGGATTCTCAAAGTCTTGGTGAATGAACATTAGTCTTAAGCATAACATTTCAGAACACAAATTAGATAGTAGGAAAATAAAGAGAGGGCATGAGGTTCAAGGAGAATGATTTGGAAAGCTTGACAGGAGAAGCTCCCAATTTCTTATTTTTATCCTCTCGAAACAGAATTCCTCACAGGGGCTCCACATTCCTCAGGCTCAGACATGATTAAACACCATACCTTCTAAAATGCTTTACTATTCCAAGCAGAACAATATATAAATAACCCTTTTCCAGTTACCACTCCTCGGCCTGGAATTTAAGCCGAGTGCCTTGTGGGCTTCAGTCTGCTTAGACAGACTCCACACCGGAGCCAAAGGCAAGGCTGCCTTGCAGGGCGGCCTGGAGTCTGGATGTAAGAGAGCTGAGGTGAGCTTGCATTACATGTGAAGGGGGCAGACAGGGGCAACGGCAAAAGGGAAGCCACGTTTCTCTTGCCTTGGCTTGTTTCAAGTTGAAGTCACAAGATGAACGGAGGGCGATGGAAGCAACTCATGTTCACAACAAAATTTCTAAAATCCCTCAAAGTGACTGGTATTGATAGGGACACTGGACTCTTCAGATATAAAGCCATACATGTCTGACATAAAGTTGGAGTGCTTCAGAATTCACATGTAAATCGTATAATGCCCCAAACTACAGAGAAGTCATAGGCCCAGGGGCCCTGACTGCAGGGGGAGCTGGGGTGTGCCTTGCCTCATCTAGTAGATCTGTCTCTCCGATGTTGCCTCCCACCCCCACCCTGCACACCAGCCAAGCTGATTACCCTCTGGCCCTGAACACGCCATCAGGGTTCAACCTCTGCGGCCTACTCATGCCATAAAGACCCCTTTGCCTCCTTTCCTCTTCCTTTCTTCTTTCCTTCTTCCCTTCCTCCTTCCCACCCTCTTTTCTTCCCTTCCTTTCTTTCTCTCTCTTCTCCACCCCCTCATTTTAATACTACTTTCCTTCAAATCTCAGTTCAAGTGTAACTCCCTTCTAAGTCATTCCCCTGTAAATGATGAGTCAAGAATTTTTAAACTACGGTCCTCAAACCATCTGGCCCAGAATGATATGCCATTGAGCTCAGGCCCCCACCCTAGACTCACAGAATGAGAATTCCTGGTGGTCAGAGTCAGTGTTTAAATGGATTCCTCAGGTGACTCCAATACTCCACTAAACTCTGAGGAGCTCTTTGACAGTCCTGCTGCAGATACTATCAATCAGCATCCTGACAATATCTTATAGCATGGTTCTTTTTCAGTGGTTCTCAAACATTAGTGTATATCAGAACCTTATGGAGACCTAATGGAAAAATATTGAGGCCCAAGCTTACTGAATTGGGTGTTTGTGTTTTTAGCATATTTCCCAGTTGATTCTGATTCACACTAAAACTTCAGAATTCCTGCTCTCCATCACTTTTAATTATTTTCCAACTACAGCCTGGGTCTCCATTGAATTAATTGTTCCTCCTTCTGGACCAAGACACAATTTTTACCTCTGGGTGCTCAGTGCAGAGAGCCTGGAACAAAGTCAGCACTCAAAAAGCACAATGGTTTTAATAGCAGTGTTACTGGTGATTGCAGAAGTGATATACTTGGTTCACTCTATGTCCTTAATGTTCATAGATTTTAATTCTCCTTTGTGTCTTGCAATAAATCTGATACCAGTCTTCTACAGGTTCAGCTAAATGGGCATGCACCTTGGACCTCTACTAAAAAGAATCCTATACTTGGTTTAATGTTTTGTCATAAATACACATTTTTATGTTCCACTGGACCTCACAAATCTGCCAGTACAGTTCTGATAGATTCATTCATTTCCAATGTATTCCTCTGTCTGTATTTTCCCTGAAGCCACTCTGGCCCCAGAGGTTGTCATTTCCCACCCAGGAAACTGTATCATTGTTTCCACTTCCTCTCATCCCTTCTTTCTGCTGCATACTTAGCATCCTAACTGGTTGTCCTGTGTATTAGTCAGTTTATTTTCACTGTGACAAAATTCCTGGGAAAATCAACTTAGAGGAGGAAGGATTTATTTAATTCAAGGTTTCAGAGGTTTCAGTTCAAGGTCAGGAGGCTCCATTGCTTTGGGACTGTGATAAGGCAGAGCATCATGGCAGGGAGGATTGCTCAATTCCTGGTGGCTAGGATGCAGAGAGGGAACAAAGACTAGGAGCAAGATATACCCTTCCAGGTCATGCCCACTGACTTCCCCTGACTAGGTTTCCCCCTAAAATTTCTACCACCTCTCAATACCACCTTCAAATTATTAATCTACCAACAGATTAATCCACTAATGAGGTTAGAACCCCATGATCCAATCATCTTCCCAAAGGCCAAACCTCTGAATGTTCCTACATTGGGAAAAGTCTTTAACACATCAACCTTTCAGGGACATTGCAAATCCAAACCATAACATCCTTAAATGAATAATCAATTTTCATTGATATGAAAAGAAATAAGCACATATATAGTGGGAGACAGGCAACTGTCAGTTTTTATCAAAAAATTCATGTAGTCTACAAACCAGCAATTCCATCTCTAGGAATATGTCCTATAGAAGTGATGCTTACAAAGGTGTTCATTGTATTGTCCTTAATAGCAAAAAAAAAAAGTGAGCAAATTAATTATTCATAAGTGGGAAACTAATTAAATATATACACATAGGTATATGTCCTTCCACACATATACCTATGTGTATATGCAGAAAACTGGGAAGAGCTATTGCCTCTTGGAATAGGGACAGGGATTGGATGAAGAATAGCATTTTATTTTATATATTTTGACATTATTTTTTCAATTACAACATTAAATTTTTAAAATGCCATAGGGCTTAATTGAAACCTCTAGTAGTAGACTGATAAAAACCCCCTATGGGTGTCAGGTACAAATTTCTGGGACCTACGAATGCTATCTTTTGTGGAAACAATGTCTTTGTAGATACAATTAAGTTAAGGATCTTGAGATTTTATTGGATTATGTAAATGAGGGGTGCTAAATGTCATCACGTGTGTCCTCATCAGGGAGATTTAGACACATGCACATACACAAAAGGAGATGATGTGAGGACAGAACAGAGAGGAATTGGAAGATGCTAGACAAGGACATTGGAGGGAAGCAGCCATAGATGTTGGAGACACAAGGAACTCGTTCTCCACTGGAACTTCTGGAGGGCCAGGCAGGATGGCCTGTAATTATGCCTGTAATCCCAGTGTCTGAGGCAGTCTGGATCACAAGTTCAAAGCCAGCCTCAGCAACTTAGTGAGGTCCTAAGCAACTTAGCGAGACCCCGTGTCAAAATAAAATATATTAAAAAAAAGACTGGGGATATACCTCTGGTCTCAATCCCTGGTGCTAAAAAAAGAGAGAGAGAGAGAGAGAGCTTGTGGAGGAAGTGTGGCTCTGGTGATACTTTGAGACACTTTGATTTTGGCCCACTGATACTAATTTCAGATTTCTGGCCTGCAAAACAATAAGAAAATACTTTCCTGTTGTTTTAAGCCAACAGTTTGTTACAATTTGTTACAACAGTCATAGAAAATTAATATACCTCGTATAGCTCTTAATTAATTAAATGTGATGTAAATATAGTTTAGAATAATTCATCTAGAAATTGAGAGAAAAGAACTTAGAGCTGTGAAATCTTGGGAAAAGAGATACCAATCAAAATATTTGTGGTAAAGGTCTGAGTTAAGGGGCTATCGTTAATAATTAAACTTATGAAAATAAGGAAGAAAAAGGATTCCAAGATCCATCTTAATAAAAAATTGAAAGAATAGTCAACCAAAGACTTTCAGGTTTATAAAAGACACAGATGAGTAAAGATGGTCTTTTAAAAAAGTAATATGGGATATCATTTAGAACAAAATGAACTTTGAGCCCTACCTTATGCCATAGATATAACTCAATTCCAGATGGATTTGATTTTAACAGGAAATATAAAACAATAAAAAAACTTTTGGAGAAAAATAGGAAAGAACATCTTTGTGAACTTGCAGTAGGCAACGTTTTCTGAGAAAAAGGTCACAAAAAAGTGATACTCATAAAAGAAAAATAAGATTATAAAAAGATACCAAAACAAAGTAAAAAACTCACATAGCAGAAGATAGTCATACTACACATATCTAACAATGGACGTGGACCCTGAAAGGCCTACTCATCAATAAGAAATGGACAAAAGTTGAACTGACAATTAACAATGGAGAGCATGTTCTTTCAGGTTCTTGTGATTGACGTACAAATAGCCAAAAAATAAATGAAAAGGTGTTAATCTTTGTTGGTCACCATGAAAGGCAGATTTAAACCACAATGAGGTAATGCCACACAACCACAGAATCGCTGAAAATTAATTATGATGGGAATTTTAGAGTACTTCTAAGGATGTAGAGAGACTATCCTTTTATATAGTCCTGGCTAAAATGTAAATTCATGAAACTGCTTGAGAAACTATTAGGATTTGTCAGTCTATAATAAAGTTGTGTGATTCCATTTATATGAAGGAATAATAAAAGTCAAAGTGTATATAAACTGTTGGATGATTGCATAGTAGTGACCCTAGAGGAGGTAAGTACTTGAAAGATTCGCCAGGGAGTGTGGGGGGGGCACTGTTAGTGACTTGCTCCTTGGTCCAAATACTGATTTCATAGCTGTGTTCAAACTGTGCAAATTCAAGCTCTACTATTATGATATGTGTAACATTACATAAAATTTTTTGAAAGACCTAAAAACCTGACAAAAAGACACAGACACATGTATGTAAGAATTAGTTTGTGTTCTTACATACTGCATACACAGAGAACGTTGCTCCTGTGGAGGCTCCATAAATTTCCCAAAAGTAGCTTAAAACTGAGCACTGAAATTCCTTGTGTCCCCTGTGCTGACTTGCCCTTTCTCATAATTTGATTTGAAGTCACACAAAGCCTGGTATTTTGGTATTTCAGCACATTTCTTTGCTCCCAGTACAGGAAAAAGAGGAAATGTCACAATGAAGACTTATATACCTCAGACGCAATTCTGCAAACCGCTCTTAATCATTCTGCCTTCATCTCTAAGCAGTCCTCTGGTCTGAAAGGACTTATTTTTAGATAGTCATACAGTTAATCGTTTAGAAGCCAGCCAGTCCACCCACTTCTTCCCCTTTTTTTGCCAGATCCTGCTCCATTGGGAATTTATATTTTCAACTGTCCCACAAGGAGTTTAACAATGTTGGGAATGAGCTGATATGGAAAGTGCAACCATAGAATTGGACAAAAGTTGGTATTTGCAATGGAAAATTTAAAAGTGAAAATAATGACCATTTAATTTAAAACTGAGTCTTAAAAATGAGAAACAAGCTATAAAGCTGTCACCTTCAAGTCACTGGACCAAATAACAATTTAAAGCATGAGAAATATTAGCCTAAAATTAAATGCCAGTTTAAAAACTAGAAGCACACAGCTATATACAATATTATAAATAAATGGCTCTCTTCAAAGTGTGGGTCCCCAAACTAGCTTCATTTGCATACCCTGGGGACTTATTAAAAATACAAATTCTCAGGCCTTCCCAAGACCTGCCAAAGCAGAAACTCGGAGAAGGGGGCCCTGCAATCTGTTTTAACAAATGGTTGAGATGATTTATACGCATGCTAAAATCTGAGAACCACTACTACAAATAAGTATTCCCCTAGAAAGAGTTAAAACAAAACTGTGCTTCATCATGGAAATGCATTTTCACATATTTGAATTATTATAATAAAAAATTCACTGGTATTATTCCCTCTAATCTCCTAATAGGCCAGCAATAATAAAGGAATATCTGGCAACACAATCTACCTTTATGCACAGAGACATTGTGTGTGTGTGTTTGTGTGTCTGCATGCACAAGCCTGATCTATATCAGATCAACTGGATCACAATTGTCTGTGGTAACCTGCAATCATTTCATTTGCGTGGGTTTGAAAAACTCCTTAATTTTCAGAACTCTGCTATCACTTAGAGACTTGTGGGAACACCCAACGATAGATCTACAAGTTCATAAATACAGTCCAAGCAAATTTACATCAAGTGAAAGTTTAATTTTTTTAGGGGAAATTATAGATGCTACAAAAATCTCTCAGATAAGATTTTGGAGAAAACTCAGCATAATGCATTGAAGAAAACTAACTTGAGCTGAAGGAAGAGAACATTTGCATTCATTTCCTATGAGAAGTAATCCATCATTTAAGTTTGAAGGTAAACAATTATTGCACATCTATAGTTTTATGGACCTGTGATGGTAACCAGAGTAAACGTCCTGGGAGATGGTAGAAGCTTTAAGAGGTGGGGCCTAGCAGGCGGTCTTAGGTCACTAGCAGCATGCCCTCAAAGGCAATAGTAAGATCCCAACCTCTTCCTCTCCCTCTTTTCACTTCCTGGCTGCCACGAGGAGACCGACTTGCTCCAACATGCACTCCCCACCACCATGACATACTGCCTTACCACAAGCTCGGAAGCAATGGGCCAACCGATCATGGGCTGAAACTTCCAAAACTGGAAACCAAAACAAATACTTCCTCCTGTTAAGGTACTTTGTCATGGTGACAGAAAGCTGATAACACAGAGCAGTTTGACTGGTGCAACCCAGTCAACTCTCAACCAAGCTGTAGGGCCAGGAGGATGGAAGCCTCAGAGACAGCCCCATCCTCTCAGATCACGTGTCTAGAGCTGGTGAGCGACATGCTTCCTAGAAGCGGTAGAGTTGAGTAGACATGGTTATGTTGGAAGGCCATGCTATCAGTTTTATCCACTTAAGCTCTTTTCAGCATCTTCTCTGAACGTCAGGCACAACTAGTCAGGAGATTGACACCCTTAAATGTGAAACTACAAAGCTATCAGCTCTACAATCTTTCAAAAAGATCCCAGAATCCTCAGCAGCAAAGTGACATGGGGCAGGTCCGGATTTAAAAGCAGGGAGTCTGCACCACGTGAAGAGAATCATCACCCGGCTTCCGTGAGTGAGATGCTATGCTGGGGAGAAAAACTAAAAACAATGTGTATAAAGTGATTTGGGATTACAATAATCTTGCTAAGCCTTTCTTTCCCTTCCCTTTCTTACTCTTTCTTTTGCATCTCTTTGTAACTCATGGTGGCCTTTGAGTCTACAGGTTTGACACAATGTGCCCCAGGGTTACAAAATTGTGGATTTGTTCCACTGTCAATCATCCAAGTTTGCCCTGTTCCATGGCATCAAAATGCAACAAGCTAGGCTTTGGACCAGGGAGAGAGAACAAAAACTCTCAAATAAGGAACAAATCCCTGCTGGAAAACCATGCAAAGATTACTAGGCACTAGGATTTTGTTTTGCTTTGCTTTGCTTTTAGTAGAGGTAAAGAGTGAACCTAATTAGGAGGGATTCCAAAGGCAAGAGCCTTTGTGATGTGGTCCTGCTCCATTCTGTGGCACTTCGCCTTTCCCAGGGGCTCTTCCACCACTGCACTTCCTCTGTCCTGGGAAATAATTCACTTCAAAAGTCTACTTAAGAAACAATCAAAAGAGTCAAGAGGTTTCCTACAGAAATGGAGAGTATCATGGACTATGATTCCTCAGACAAGGGTCTCATATCCAGAATCTATAAAATACTCAAAAATGTCAGCTACAAAAACACCAACAGCCCAATTGATAAATGGGCCAAAGAGCTAAATAGAGACTTCTCACCAGAGGACATTGATCAAGCCAATG
>PVKS010040425.1:0-16634 GCA_004027875.1 Aplodontia rufa | reverse complement strand
GCTGACTAATTACATTGTTTTAAAGATTTAAACTGCAACCATGAGTGTCAAATTTTCTGAAGTAAATATGCTCATGCAAAATTTCATATAGAAAAATGGCATTAGGAAGATCTGAAGTGTCAGAGCAAGGGGAGTGGAGAAATGAGAACAGCTCCAGGCGGGCATGGCTGCCCTGGTCTACAAGAAGACTGTGGGGGGCAGGTTCGAGAGCCATTGGTTGAAGCACATAGCATTTTGGTTTGATAGGAGGAATAAGTTCAAAAGGTCTATTGCACAGCGTAGTGACTAAAGTTAATAACCATATATCATATTCTTGAAAAATGCTAAGAATAGATTTTAAATATTCTCAACACAAAATGATAGCTTTGTGAGGTAATACATATGTTAATCAGTTAGATTTAGCCATTCCACAGTTTATGTATCTTTCAAAGTATCATGTTGTACATAATCAATAAACACAATTTTATCTATAATTAAAAAAAACTTTAAAAATGGGAATGCCCTGGGAAAGGCTTAACCATGAAAAAATATAGATACAGAGAGGAGCCAAAGGAAATGAATTCTTTTATTCTGTTGGTAACAAGAGCACATGATCCCAATCAGTATGGTTGGGAACTGGGCTTATTCAGATTTTGATATCTGGTTTTTAATATGTACTTCATAAATTATATAAGCTGAATTTCATTTTCTGCTCCTGGTCACGATATATTACGTTGGCTCCTATAGCTGACTTCATATGCAGTGAGGTCTATAAAGTGATTTTGTTCGTACTGAGAACTTCTTCACATTTTGGGGAGAAAGATTTCACAAGGAAGTTGAATGTTTATTTCGTCTTGAGAGTGGAAGTTTGGGCAGAGCCTAGGGAGCCTGCTCCGCTGGTGCTGCGGAGACTTGCTCTGTCTTGCTGGGAAGTTTGTTCTGATTGTTTCTCCCACAAACCTGCATCATCTTTCAGGTTGCTAAAGGTCACAGTCAGTCATTAAAGGCAGGGAAGAAGTGAATTTCTAATCATAGACAAAACTGTTCATCTTTATCTCACATGATTTGCATATCAGGTTGCCTTGGTGACTTCTCAGTTAATTCTAGTGGGTGACTTTTGTTCATCATGTCCTGTGCCATAGGAAGTCAGCACGATCTCTCTCTCATGTGTTTTTTTCTTTTTCCATTGAAGACTTTTGGTGTATTTTAAAATTTTCTCTTTTACCTTTCCTTTTTACTTTTTCTTTCTTTTGAAATTAGACCTTTATAGTTATACATAGTAGCTGGGCTCATCATGACGAACTCATACATGCATGGAAATCGACTTCAGTTCATGATCACCCCCTTTTATCTCCTCCTCCTCCCTCCCCGCTCCCATTCTCTCTCCTCTGCTAGGCTTTCTTTTGTCTATTAATTTATATTTAATTGGTTCTGCATATTATCCTGTCCTTCCCTCTCCCTTTCCTTTATTTTATTCTAGCTTCCACATATGAGATAAAACATTTGACTTTTGAGTTTCTAAGTTTGGCTAATTTCACTTAACGTGATGTTCTGCATTCCCATCCATTAACCAGAAAATACCATTGTTTTATTCTTTTTTAGAGAACTATGTTTTATTTAGTTTTTCATGTGGCTTTCGTTGCTCCGACACTTCGTTGTGTACATAGTGCTGGGATTTGAACCCACAACTTGCGCATGCCATGCAAGTGCCGCTCCAGCTGTTTTGTTCTTTTTAACAGCGGAGTAGAAATCCAATTTATATAGAAATACCATAATTTCTTAATCCATTCATCTATGATGGGTACCCGGGGTTGATGCATAATTTAGCTATTGTGATTTGTGTTGCTATAAGCATTGATGTGAGTGTATTGCTGTAGCAGGCAAATTTTTCTTTTAGGAAAATACCAATGACCAGGATAGCTGGGTCGGATGGTAGTTTCTCCCCTAGTTTTTAGAGGAGTCTCCATACTGCTTTTCCCATGGTTGTACTGGTCTGCAATCCCACTAACAATGTACAAGTGTAGGTTTTCCCCCACAACCTTGTCGGCATTTATTATTGTTTGTATTCTTGATCTTTGTCTCTCTGCCTGGAGTGAAACGAAACCTTAAGTATAGTTTTGATGTGTGTTTCCCTGATTGCTAGAGATGTTGAACATTTTTTTTCATGTATTTTTTGGCCACTTGTGCTTCTTCTTTTGAAAAGTTTCTTCTTTTGTCCATTTATTGATTGAGTGGATTTTTTTCACTGTTAAGTTTTTTGAGTTCTTTGTATATTCTGGGTATTAATCCCCTATTAAGGAGTAGCTGGCCAATATTTCTCCCATTTTGTAGGCTCTCTCTTCATGTTCTTAATCATTTCCTTTGCTAAGCAGAAGCTTTTGAGTTTGATGGTATCCCACTTATTGATTCTTGGTTTTATTTCTTATTCTTTGGGGATCTTGTTAAGGAAGTCAGTGCCAGCTCCTATATGATGGAGTGTTGACCCTATGTTTTCTTCTAGCAGCTTGTAATATTCCGGTCTCATTCGTAAGTCTTTGATCCATTTTGGTTTGAGTTTTGTGCAGTATGAGAGATAGGGATCAAATTTCACTTTTCTATATACAGGTTTCCAGTTTCCCCAGAAATTTGTTAAAAAGGCTGTCTTTTCTACAAAATATGTTTTTGGCAATTTTGTCAAATATCAGATGGCATAGATATGTGAATTTATCTCTGAGTCTTCCATTCTGTTCCATTTGTCCTCGTGTGTATTTTGATGCCTATACCATGCTGTTTTTGTTACTAGAGCCCATGGTATAATTTCAGATCAGGGATTGTGATGTCTCCTGCTTTGCTTTTCTTGCTTAGTATTGCTTTGGATGTTCTGGGTCTCTTATTCTTCCAAATGAATTTAGGAATTGTTTTTTTTTTCTAATTCAGTGAAGAATATTGTTGATATCTTGATGGGGATTGCATTGAGTCTGTATATCACTTTTGGTAGTAGGCCATTTTAACTATATTGATTCTGCCTGTCCAAAAAGAGGTCTTTCCATCTTCTAAGGTCTTCTTCAATTTCTGTTTTCAGTGTACTGTAATTTTTGTTGTAGAGCTCTGTTACCTCCTTGGTTGGATTCATTCCCAAGTATTTAACTTTTTGAAATTACCGTGAATAGGATGGTTTTACATTTCTTCCTCAGCCGAATCACTATTGGAGCATAGGAAAGCCATTGATTTATGGGTGTTGATCTTGTATTCTGCAACTTTGCCAAACTAATTTATGAGCTTTAGAAGTCTTCCAGTGGAAACTTTTTGGGTATTCTAGGTACAAGATCATATCATCAGCAAACAGAACTAGTTTGACTTCTTTTCCTATTTTATATCCCTTTGATTTCCTTTTCTTGACTGATTGCTCAGGCTAGTGTTTTGAGGACAGTATTGAAAGGAGTGACGAGAGTGGGCAGATTTGTCTTGTTCCTGATTTTCAAGGAAATGCTTTTAGTTTTTCTCCGTTTAGTATGATATTGGTGATGGGTTTAGCTTAGATTGCATTTTTAATGTTGAGGTAAGTTCCTTGGATCCTTTAGCTTCTCCAGCATTTTTGGCATGAATGTGTGTTAGATTTAGTAAAAGCCTTGTGTTGAGATGATCGTGTGATTTTTTTCTTCTTAATTCTGTTTAAATGGTAATTTATATTTTGATGTGTATGTTGAACCAATCTTGCATACCTGGAATGAAACCCACTTGATCATGGTATGTTATCTTTTGATGTGTTTTTGAATGTGATATGCTAACATTTTATTAAGGATTTTTGAATCTGTGTTCATCAGGGATATCGGTCTGTAGTTTTCTTTCCTTGATGTTTCTTTGTCTGGTTTTGGTATCAGTGTTCTACTGGCTTCATGAAATATATTTGGAAGTGTCCCCTCACATTCAATATCATGAAATAATTTGGAAAGAACTGGTGTTAATTCTTCTGTAAATGTCTGTTAGAACTCTGCTGAGAATCCATCAGATCCTGGACTTTTCCTTTTTGGAATGCTTTTAATTGCTATTTTAATTTCATTACTTCAAATTGGTCTGTTTAGGTTTTCTATATTGAAGACTTGTTTTTAAAAAGATTTCCTACTTCAGATTCTCATATATATGGGGGGTGTTGAAAAGGTGAAATATGTTCATTAAATCTCAACTCTGTGCATCTCAGGTTTCAGGAAATGGAGCAATGGTAATGATAGTAATAATTATAGTCATAAAATTATCCAGACATATATGTTGAGTATTTATGCATCAGACACTAGTCTAAGCACTTTACATATCTCATTTAATTTTTATTATAATTTTATTATTATTGCTGTTTTTTAGATGCACAGGGAAGTTAAGTAGTTTGCCCAAAGTTATACATAGCAAATAGCAGAGCCCGGATTCAAGTAGAAATGCTTTGACTCCAGAGTCAAGTGCTTAACCTCTGCAGGATAATACAGTAATTGAAATGCCAGTGGCTCCACCATAGAAATGGGTATGGTGGTGTAACGCCGGAAACCAGTGCTTTCTCATAGAAGTATAATGTGAGCCGCAGAAGTGAGCCACAAGTGTCATTTAAAATTCTCTAGTAGCCACAACAAAAGGGAAAAAAAAGAAATAGGTGAAATTAACTTTAATAATATATTTTATTTAATATACCCAAAATATGATAATTTAAATATAAAATTATCCATGAGCTATTTTGCCTACTGCTGTCTCCGACTGAGTTTTGACATTGGGTATATATTTTACACTTAGCAGACATCTCTCTTCATCCTGGCTGTACTTCAAGTGCAAAGTAACTTGAAGTCGCATGTGGCTAATGACTGCCATATTGGACGCTACAGGTATACAAACACCTCACAAATAGTACATCCTTCTCTTTCATTTCAAGAGACTTTTCATGTTACATTTGAAACAGTTTAAATAAAAAGGAGATATCCTCAACTGAAGAAAGGAATTTTTTATTTGCAAATGTAGAAGAGACTCTATTAAAAAGAGAAGTGGCCACATGTCCCTAAAGGAGCTCCTGTGGCAACGGCAGAGTCTGTGATGATAACTGGATTCCCTGACTCCCCACTGGGGAGCCACCAAGAGTACTGTGAAACATTCATTGAGCCTTCTGAAGAGTTCCTCAGAGATTTCTCCAGGACAACTGAGAATTCTGTGTATCAAGGATAGAAATTTTATCAAGTAAAAGAAACTCAGCACAGCTTCTGCTTCTCATGTGAAGAATTGGTGTTAGGAATACAGTTTGGTTGGTAGCACTTCCATCGGCATTGTTTACTTGGTCCTGGCTGTTGAAACATGGTAGTACCTATACAGTATCATTTGAATGCCTGTCCTTGGCCTGCATTTACTGTGAAATGTGATTTGGGGACCCTTGTCACTGTCCATGCAGCAGTCTTTGCTAGATTTTAAAACTAGCATCTAAAGCTGACTCAGGATGGTTAACTCTATTACATACCTCCCAACCTTTCTTCTAATGGTGGGATACTGGTCTGGGAGTGATTTTGAGAATGCTAGGTGCTTGCCTGACTCTTAGTGTAGTTGTTTCACATTGTTTATCCCCAAAACTTTTTTTTTAAATGAGAGAAGAACAATGAGAGAGAGATAGAGAGAGAGAGAATCAATTCTTATTGAGTTTTTCACATGGCTTTCACTGCTCTGACACTTAGCTGTGTACATGGGTGCTGGGGTTTGAACCCGTGTACTTGTGCATGCCAGGCAAGTGCCCTAACCGCCGAGCCACTGCTCCAACCCCTTATCCCCAGTAATTTTGACCCTAAGTTTTTGTAAGGATTAACAAATGATACTCATAAAGCAATACAAGCAAGAAATGAACTTTGAGCCTAAGTAATGGTTGTACTCTCCCAAGCTCTTAGGCTTTTGGGGGGTAGGGGTAACTGGGGATTGATCCCAGAGGCACTTTACCAGTGAGCTACATCCTCAGCCCTTTTTATTTTTTATTTTGAGACAGGGTCTTACTAAGAAGAGGGCCTTGTTAAATCGCTGACGCTGGTCTCAAACTTGACATCCTCCTGCCTTAGCCCTCAAATTGGTAGGATTATAGGCATGTGCCACCTTGCCTGGCTGAGCTCCTAGTCCTTGTAGTTGGGGTGTCCTGGCCTTTCTCCCCAAGTATTGAAGGAGACAATGGCAGCTGAAGTCCATGATTTTAGTCTTTATTTTTGTGGCACTTTATATAGGTTGGAAATTTTTCATGGAGGACTTCTTGCTTCTTGGTGTTCAGAGATATATGTCATTTATGTCCCAGGCAAGCAATGCATCATCATTGGCTCCTGGATCATGTTTCTGCTCATGTATGTGGTCAAAAGGAATTTGGGGGGAATTGGACACAATCTGGCTCCTAAGTCACGTTAGTCTCTCCCTTGATTTACATTTGTTAGACCTAAGAAGAAAGGGATTGGAACTAGATATCTCCTTGGTGTCCCTGGGGCCTCCAGGAGCTGACAACTTTGGTGCAGTCACCTGAGTTGGCTATACGAAATACTGGCATGATCAGATCTGCTGCTAAAATCAGTCCCCATTCCACCTGGCCAAAGTGCCCCTGCCACAGGATGTAAACAGAAAGGAGGCCCCCTTTAGAGTCCTGTGGTCTCTTTCTATCCAGAAGGGTTGGCAAAATCTAGGCAGGCTGACTGGCAAATACTTCCAAAGACAGCAGAAACTGCCAGAGCCTCCCTCTCCTGGTGGCCTTGGCATGGATCCCTGGGACAGGCACGCTTGGAGCCCAGTCCTGATCTGCCTCAGAACTTTTGTAAAGACTTTTTTTTTCTTTTTTTGAGCTTTTAGACCAAGACTAACCACTTTACTCTCTGCCCACGTCCCCATACTTAATGCTACCTCATGGTGATGAGTCAGCCTGCTGTAGCCAGCAGTGCAGGACTATTACGGCCTGTTCACATAACTAGCATGGAGAGAGCCCTCCTCGGGGCAGCGTGTGCAGCGAAGTGCTCAGTGGTAGAAGAGTGAGAACACCCAGTCTCTGCCATTTCCTTCAGATCTTCATGCAGACCTAGCTCATTTCCACCTCAGGGGCTTTGCACATCCGGCATGTCCACTAGGAACTTTTCTCCAAATTTTCAAAACAGTTCACTCCTTCATTTCATTTAGGCTGCTGTCAAACCCTCAAAAATATCCTCTGACACCTCAGGCCTCTCAGCTGCGCTGCCCTGTTTTGTTCTGTTTTTAAGTGTCTCTCCACTGCTTTCGTGGAGAGCGTAGCACGTCATGTATGTGGTTGTTACATCTGCACGGGTTTTGGTCTTCCCCGCCGCGTGCGCTTCGGGAGCTCAGGGATTTCATCTTGCGCACTTTGTGCAACGCCGGTTCATCGCTGGCACTGAAGAGTATTTGTTGACTGAATGCAGGGCTCTCGGGAGCCCTCAAGAGCGCTCAGATGTGCCTCTCCCCTTTCAAGTGCATGGTTGTTTAAGGTGCACATGGTAAGATTCTAGAGTGTGGATGAAAAGGAGGCATTTCAAATCTGATTTAATAGTAAAGATATTCTATTGAGTGGATACGACATATTGGGATTAACTGAGTCATTTACTCACTGTTACGTCTACAGCTTGCTATTAAAATAATGTAGCATGTATTCTTTTCATTCATATTTTATTATTAGGATAGATTCTTGGAAATACCCATTCCTGGGTATGGGCATTTTAAATACTGTTGCTCTATCTCCTGAAGGTTCATTCTAATCAAGACCTTCACTGTAATGTATCAGGGTAGTAGTATGCTTACTCTAACTTGCTGTAGGCACATATTACTACACCTTTGTCAACACATGTCGTTTTAAAGTTATGTAAGTCTGGTAAAGAAAATGGAATTTTGTATTGTTTATTAGGGATTTCTTGAAGGTTAGTTTTTGTTTGTTAACCTTTCAATTTACTGTTTAGAAGTTCTCTTTTCTTGCCCGTAATTACCAATTATTTTATGACAGTTGTTCTTTTGCTTTTCTTTGTGCTTAAGGTACTTTTGATATACAAATTAAAATAATTTATGAAGTATGTCACTATTTTCCTTTGTCTCACTTTATTCTTTTTATAATGTTTATGAAGTATTTTTCCTTCTGAATCTGATAAATATTCACCTAAGCTTTTTTGTCTGTTTTTCTTTTACTACCTTCAACTTTTAATTTATAGTTTATTTTGTGTTACAGTTAAAAGAAAAGATTTAGATTTCCTTTTCCCAGTATTTAATAGCTGGGAATAATAGCTACCATTTATTGAGTACTTGCTGTATGCCAGCATTATGCTAAATAAATTCCCATTCATTAACTCATTGAAGCAATACTTTTATTGAATAGTTTTCTCCCTCATTTATGGTTCACTCTGAAATATTCTGTTTGGTCCATCTGTTGACTCTTAAAAATGCAGTACTGCGTTGATCACCACCACCACCACCACCACCATAATCGTCATCATTATCACCATCTAGTTGATAGAGTCCTACTGTTTGAAAAACACTGCTTTTCTACACAGGTTGATGTCTACATAACAATGGAAAAAATTAATCATTGCACCTAGTGGTCTCCTAAGAAGATGTGTGTGTGTGTGTGTGTGTGTGTGTGCCCCCACGTGGACGCGTGTGTGCGTGTGTGTTAGTATATACTATGTATATTAAAATATTTTAAAAGAAAAGGCTTTAACAGACCGCTTTAGTTGTGGATGGTAGTTCTTGGAGAGCTTGACAAAGAATAAAATGGCATAAAAAACCAGTTGGTAGATTCCAGAGTTAGGGAATGGCAACCAAGTATCAAGGATGTTAGAGAATGTGCTGGTAGGACATTCTTGCCAGCAGATTCAAGTTTCTATAGGAGTGCAACCTCTCTGGAAAGTTCCACTTTCAGTCATTTAGGGTGCTGTTGTTTCTACACCTTCTGTGAAAGCCTATTACACCCAGCCTTGGGCCTTTGGTCTTATGGAGAGATGCGTGCTTAGTATCTGCTGCTGGACGAGGCTGTGCAGGAGACAGGGACTTGCAGGGTGCCCAGTACCTACTGCACTTTGCTAATTCAGCAAAAGTGGAAACTCGGAGCCAGGCCACCCCGTGCTTGCTCCCTTCTCCCCAACCGCATCAGACCCTTAGCAGGACTGGGAGGAAAGTTAGATCCTTTGCCTTTGCCTTTGAAAAGACCTGCTGATTCCCGCTGACATCTCAGTGGTGATAAACTTTCATGCAGTCCATGGTCATTCTGTTCATAGTGTGCTCAACGTATCAAGATCTTTCCTTGCCAATCATCATAGATATCACAATTGTCTAAAATGAATACATGGTGTTCCTGCTATGGAGCTGTGTTATGTCTCAATGACATAATAATGGCGTTCTTAGGATATTAGAAGTTTTTGCTTTTACTAATAACATGAGACTGAATGTTCTCATATCTAATTTTGCCTGTCTGATGATCTCTGTAGTGTAAACCTCTTGAGGTAGGGTAGCTGGTTCACAGCTTACGCATATGTAATACATCAAATTGTCCTATAGAAAGAATGCTCCAGCATCTACTCTTACCAGCAATGTCTACAGGTGCATGTGACTAGGACTTATTGGTGAGACATGGCAAATACAGGAACAAATTTCCTCTTAAAGTTTGTGTTAGGTTCAAGGACAAGAGCTCCATGCAAGTGGGAAATCATCCACCATTCAAAAGTTCTGGTGGAGCAATGTGAACCAAATTTATTCTCTCCTCTCCTCTCCTCTTTTTCCCTCCCCCTATCCCCCCTCTTCTTTCTTCACTTTCCCTCCCTTCCCCCTCCTCTCCCCTTTCCTTTCTTTTTCTCCCCTCCACCCCACTGCATCTCTCTTTTTCTTTCTTATGTACCAGGGATTGAACCCAGGGGCACATAACTACTGAGCTACATCCCCATGCCTTTTTGTTTTTTATTTTGAGGCAGGGTCTCACTAAGTTGCTGAGGCTACCTTTGAACTTGTGATCCTCCTGCCTCAGCCTCCTGAGTCACTGGAATCACAGGCATGAACCACCAAGCCTGGCCCAAGTTTATTTTCAGTCTTCCAGAATAACACAAAATAAAACAATTGATTTCTTTTCTTGTAAATTAACCAAATGGCAGTCTAATGGACAATCTAGTCATTCTATGGAAAAAACATGTGCATTATAGCGTAACATTGCTCTAGCCAGATTGATGTGTGCAGGTTATAAATTGCAACTTTAGGGCTTGGCTTCCATAATATATTTTTGAAAATGGAACCCTTTGAAGTGAGGCATATGTTCATCTCCTGATTTAGCACTTGGACTAATTTACACACTAGTGCATTTTGTGGTTTCAGAACTCAGGAGTGATTGTTGACCCTGCTTTTGGAATGCTTTTACAGTGTTTGCAGAAGTAGCTTGGGAAAAAATAGAAATGAAAAGTGATTATTAATTTATTGAAGAGTCCAATATCTATACAAATAAAATTATAATTATGCTAATTGTAGAAAATTTAAAGTATTTGTCTTTAGTTTAGTGGAGGATTCAGGTCTGCTGCAACATAAGTTCTATTCTTGGTTAAATTAAGGACATACTAGGCATTTTTTTTCCTCTTGCCTTTTAAAATTGTGAAACAACCTATACAGAAAAGCATGTAAAATATGAATGAACAGTTTAGCAAAAAAAAAAAAAAAAACAAACTAAGGCAGATAGTGGACACCCATTAAGAAATATGTCATACCATTTTCAGTTTTTACTTTTCCTAAAATAGTTTGCTTTTGTGGGAAAGGTGATAGAGCCACAAGCCTATGGAGTAAGAAGGCTTAGCCAGTCACGCAAGAGCAGGGCTGGGGAGGGAGTTTTGGGAGCTGGACAACTTATTAGGGGTGGGGACAGGTAGGGGGGTAATCAGATCATCGTTATGTGCCGTTTTTGTGATGTTACTTTACATACTATTTTATGTCTATTTAAAATAAACATGGATGAGAAGAGTACTCTCTAACTTGACAGAAAGAAGAAAATGCGATTTTGTTCACATTTATTGAAAAGACATGTAGTGATTCCCATGTACTACATAGTTTTGTGGAATTTTTGTTGAGAAGCTAGATATTCAACAGGGCAATTTTAAAAAATCAATTGAATTCAAGGGTCCAAACTGTGCCCCATTAAATGGTGTTTCCTATTGCCTTTGTGTATTGTCTCTTAATATTTTTTCTTTGATTAGATTGCTGAGCTGAATGAAATAGAACACATTGAGAATCTTCCGATTCTTCGAATTCTCAATCTTCTAAGCAATCCAATTCAGGTAAGAGCCCATTTATCTGAGGGGGGAGAAGGGGAAGACCTAAAAATGTTTCTTCTTCAGGAAGTGCTTTTTATAAGAAGACATCAGGAATGTGAATACGGTTTGTTTATGCTCTTTCTCCGTCTCTTAGGAAACAGAAGGGCTAAGTAAAGTAGCACCTAAGATGTCTTATTTTTCTAGAAACAGGATCTCTGTGACTAACAAGCTGTCTGCGCCAGACCACTGTCAGTAAAGTCAAATCTGAAAGTCATTCACCTGCTTTGCATGGTTACTGTGGCTCATCCCGGGTGGCACTAAGATTGTAGGAGCGAGCTAGTGACACTGGGAAGCAGTCAAAGAACACAAGAGCCCGAGTGCAGGCAGAATATGGCTCCCGTTTCATAACAGGGTTGGAGAAAGCGTGAGATTCAGTACTGCAAGTAATTTGCTTGGATATGGCCATGAAATTGGTGAGGCTATAAAAATAATTACAGAAATATATACATATCCTAGGGTTTCATTATTTCTGAGTCAAAGATCAGTTTTTTGAGTTCCTCTTTTTTTCTCCATTGAAAGATCTATTCTCCCAGCTGCCTTGTCCATCTGTCCTTCTTCCAGTTGTTTTTTTTTTTAAGAGAGAGGGACAGAGAGAGAGAGAGAGAGAGAGAATACCAACTTTATTTAGTTTTTCATGCGGCTTTCATTGCTCTGCGACTCCATTGTGCACATGGTGCTGGGGTTTGAACTCGTGTACTCACACATGCCAGGCAAGCGCTGTAACCGCTGAGCCACTGCTCCAGCCCCCTTTATCCATTTTTTTACCTCGATCCTTCACTTTAGCTTCCAAAGACTCTTTCTTGGCTGTGTGCATCTCTGGGTGCCTTTATTTTTGTAGGTGTCTAGATGAACATGCCTGGACAACTGAACAGCCAAAATAAAAACAAAAAAGATTAAAAAACAAAAATAGCCCTTGATATGGGAATTGTGGGAGACAATTTAAAAGCCACTATGGGGACATTAGGAGTGGGACTTCAAGTGGCTGCCTCATCCCAGTTGCAGACCCTGGAACTGTGTTCATGCATATGCGAAAACACCTCATGAAAATGCTGAGAGCAAACCCTCCCCGTCATGTTTACACGTGAAGTGCATCAAAGAAACCTAAACATTTTTAACTGATGGAATGTACATATTTATGTGATGTTGTGTGGTGATTCAGTATATGTATCGAACATGGAGTGATTAAAATCAGGGTAAGTAGCATTCCTTATTCCTGCTCGTTGGGAGCTAACCTTTACGTGAATTCTCATCTATAAAAGGAACCATCTGGGCTGGAGTGGTGGCTCGGTGGTTACAGTGTTCACCCAGCATGTGCAGGTACACAGGTTCAAACCCCAGCACCCACGTACACAACTATGAGCAACGAAAGCTACGTGAAAAACTCAATAAAAATTGATTCTCTCTCTCTCTCTCTCACTGTCCTCTCTCTTTTTTTAAATTTTTAAAATTTTTTTAAGAGAGAGGGACAATGAGAAAGACAGAGAAAGAGAGAAACAACTTTATTTAGTTTTTCACATGGCCTCCATTGCTTTAACACTTAGCTGTGTACGTGGTGCTGGGGTTTGAACCCGGGTCCTCATGCTTGCCAGGCAAGTGCTGAAAACACTGAGCCACCATTCCAGCCCCTGTCCTTCTCTCTTAAAAAAAAAATAAAATTATTTAAAAAAAAATAAAAGGCACCATTTTGCCCTTCAAAGAGATGTAGCTTTTTCATACAAAAGATAGTATAACATTTTTAAAGGCAGATAATCCCAATAAAGCAGATGGTAAGGAGTAATAAAGAATGTTTTATAACTGAATATAATCTTAAAAGAGAAATTAATCACAAATGATACAAATCAATACAAACATGCAAATAAATAATAAAATAATAATAAATGGTAAAGTTTCATTTTTTGCTGTAATGAAACTCATTGGCATTAAAAGACAGGGTGTGGGGCTGGAGCAGTGGCTCAGCACTTACAGCACTTGCCTGGTATGTGCCAGTACATGGGTTCAAACACCAGCACCACATGCACAACGAACGAAGTCTTGGAGCAACAAAAGCCACATTAAAAACTAAGTTAAATTGATTTTCTCTCTCTCTCTCTCTCTCTCTCTCACTGTCCCTCTCTCTTAAAAAAAAAAAAAAGACAGGATTTGAGCTGCTAGCCTTGGAATCTTAGATGAGATGCTTTACCTCTTTGAAGCTTAGTTGTTTTTCTCTTTAGAAATGAGGATAATCCTGCCTACCCTGCCTATCTCACAGGGAGATTAATAAGATCTGCACATTTGAAGAGCTTTCTAAATTACAAGACACAGCCTGCCTCTGGGTTGTTAATATAAGGGGACGGGTGGAGACCTAGGAGGGGTGTGGGGACTGCAGGGGTAGCAACCAAAAGGCCTGAACTCATGAGAAAAGACTGCTGGTGCTTGCTGGCTGGGGAAAAGGAAGGCAACTGAACGGTCCTCTTGATGTTTTATGTAGGATAAACCTGAATACTGGTTCTTCGTAATATTCATGCTACTGCGACTCACAGAATTAGATCAGAAGAAGATTAAAGTAGAAGAAAAGGTACGTAAATCACTATCATTTCATGTGTTTATGGGTTAATGTGCTCCAAGGCTTACGCTGTCTGCTGCAGGACTGATGTAATCCATCCCATCCGAGAGTTGCAGACCAATATGTAAATTAATGCTTTACTGAGGGACTGCTTCCTTGTCCTAGGATCTGTCAGTTGAACCTTCGGCATAGCTGGGGATCAACAAACGCAGGCCTGTCCTTGGCCCAGCGGAAAGCTTGGCAGTGAGGAGTGGCGGCGACACTCCTCCTATCTAGGCCACATTGTGGAAGATTAGCAGCTTGACAACTGTCCAATTTGGAGAGCATATGATCCTATCTGTGTGACTTTAAAAATTAATTTAATAGTAAAATGTACTGCAATGTCATTCTGCCGTATAATCAAAGGTACTCCAATAAATAGCTTCTCTGATATTTTTAATCCTTTAATTCTGCTCTTTATGAAAAAAAAAAAGATTCATCTGGTCACAGGATTCCAGAGCAGCCAGACCTAGTGTGCAAGCACCTGCCTCCCTCCCTGCCAGACCAGGATGGACATTTCTACTCTGAGGGGTTTCTTACATTGGATGCAATTTGAGATGGGACTGACTGCAGGTGTAACTGGGTGCAGAGGCGCATATTCCCCTCAGTAATGCCTTTCTACAAACTGGCTAAAAATAGTTATTACTCTCCCAGTGAAAAGCACTTAGTACATTTCTCCTCTCCTTTAACATTTTGCAAAAGGAATAAAATTTAAAACCACATATTAAATAAAAGCATGGCAGAGGAGGCAAATGTGTTTAGAAGGATGGTAAAGACAAAGGGAGGGAGAGAGAGAGAACGAGAGAGCACTCTAGGAGGAGGAAAGGCTCCTAACTTTGAAAAGAGAAAGTTCTAAAAAAAAGTCTGAGTAGAATGTAAGAGCTTGGGAATAATTCTGGACGAGATAGCATTAGGAAAAAATTCTCTGGTATCCAATGCCTGGAATCTAGAACTATAAATTTTATTCTTCTTTTTGTACTAAAAATTGCAATCTTTACTATATTGAAAGTTGTCATAGACTTCAGAGGTCTTGTTTTTTTCTTTTCTTCTTCTTTTTTTTTTTGCTCTTCCCAAACCAAGGAAAATAGAGAAGTACGGGATCAAAGGATTCCCCTCCACATTTAAAAATAATTATCAATGTTTAGGTTTCAGGAGAGCTAAAGTTGAAATGAAAATTGAATACAAAGATTCATGAGCATGTGTTAAATTATTTTGTATGCCTGGTTGCATGTCTAGGATAATTAAAGAAAATATAAGCCTCATCTTCATTTTAGAAACAAAGCATTTCCCTTTTACTTTTCTAATTCTGGAAAAGGTTTCAGCAGTGAATAAATACGACCCTCCCCCGGAAGTGGTCGCAGCCCAAGATCACCTGACTCATGTTGTCAACAGCATCCTGCAGCCACAGAGGATCTTTGACAGGTACTTATCAGGACTCTCCAGGGTAGAGCTCAGATGGGCAAGCAGACAACCCCATCATTTTCCTCGTCCCTCTTTTGGTGACTTTCTCTGAGGGAAAGGTTAGGTCTTCTTTTGATGGACTGCGTTGTCCCCGCTATGGTCTCTTACTGCGCACCTGAGCATGCTGCTCTCAAATGTGGGGATGCCCTGATCTATTTTCACTCTTTAATCAGGTCCCTTGGATGATGGCTAACCTGAGCCATATGACAGTGAAATAAAAAAATATCCTGCCTTAGGATAGGAACACGGTCCTGAGTCTCATTAACGGAATGTTGTGATCATTTATATCCATTGTAAATCTTTCCTTAGCTGTGAATGAGTGCTAACTACCCCTGCCAGAGAGCATTCTGTGAAATCAGATTATTAGGGAGCCCCCAGAAGGAAGCACAGCTAGCCTAAGGGAAACCTGAAATGTCTTTACAGAACTGCAATCAGACCCTTCAAGGAGGCATCGCCCAGCTTGGTTGGGCACATGAATAGAGTCTCTCACCTCTAAATTCCAAGACAGATTTACCATGCTTTCTCCATTTCTTTTTAAACAGTCTGTTGGAGCAGATGGCCATTTATGCTATAAGTATAAAGCAAAAATTCTATCAATACCCAAAGGCATTTTAAAAATACTTGTAAAACTCTTGGGTATAAATAGCCTTTCTTGTGGTATTTGCTCCTGTGCTTCACATGGTTGGTTTCCCACAGAGAGCAAAATGTTTTATTTTGCAACCCAGGACATGATTTTTACATAGAATTTAATAATGTGGACATTGACAGTTTATGTGTTTATGGGAGCCCTCTAGGTGAAGCGATTTATCATTTATTTGCATACATCTGGAAAAGCACATCAGATTTAAAAGAAGGGCATTTATGACCTCATTGTATTTCTTTTCCAGTTTATGATATTGCTACTTGTTTTATGCTTTAGGGGACATTTATATAAAAACATGTATCAAAAATTTGTAGCAGGGTCTGATAAATGTGTATTTCTTGATCATTTCTGACTGTCAGGCAAATAAAAGAGCAAAGGCCAAGCAGGCCCCATGTTCCAGGATGGCGCAGCGGTCCTGGTTCTTGTTCAGTAGCTAGCACGCAGGCTGCCTTCTCCTTCCCGCTCTGGGCCAGCACCCAAGTCAGGCTCAGGAGAGGAGCGGTGACGCTTGGCCCTGTGAATTGTATGTCATGCTGTTGGAGAATCCTTTCCCCCTGTCCTGGCATGACTGGGGAGAGGACACCATGTTTAAATGACATGGCTGAGCCTTGACTGTGGCCTGGTGGTCACTGATAGCTTCCTCTTTAGAATTATAAACTTCCCCAGTCAAACCTTT
>PVKS010040424.1:0-16642 GCA_004027875.1 Aplodontia rufa | reverse complement strand
TGTAAGATGTATGTCTTTTCTGTCAAACTTGAAAGATGTATAATAGTCTACTACCTCCATTACCCCCTCCCTTTCTGAAGACTAACTCCCCCACTTGTATATGCCCACTTGCGTCGGCCCACCTGTGTCCGCCCACCTCCTTCCTAGGACCCCTTCCGGTACCCGGCCATCTTCTTCCGGGAAACATGGAATCCCTACTACCCTCGCCACGTGTGCGGCGACCCCCACCCCCATTATCTCCCAGTCGCCGCCTACTCCCTCTTGCACCTGCCTCCACCTAATCACAGCCAATCGAGCAGACTGTGCACCTGAGCTCCTCCAGTTAGGGCGAAGGGCAGTATTGCGTCAGGTCGGCATTTAAGGACCCCTCACTCCCTAGTGAGGCGCGCATTTTTCTTTCGCCCTTCGGCCGAAGTAAAAGTTCTGCCTTGCTCACCCACACCCGACCACGTGTTTGATTTCATTTATAACATCCCCCAACAGCCCCTGTGCAGTATCTATCTTGCTGCCCTCCTTCAGCAAGAACCCTTTTAGGTCACTTCAGCCAGAGTCTCCCCTTAGCTCCCCTGATTCTTATTAGTCATTTCCCATCCTCTGATGCCCTCCCCAAACTATTCCTTGGATATAAATTCCCACTTGATCGTGTATTCAAAATTGACTCCAGTTCAGCACGATTCCCCAATTAAGATTGTTCTGATTAATATCTGTTTTATCACTTTTTTACTCAGCTCTTTTTCTTTTTTGCTTTTTTTTAAGAGAGAGGGACAATGAGAGAGAGAGATATATAGAGAGAGAATCAAAATTATTTAGTTTTTCATATGGTTTCAGTTGCTCTGGCACTTACTTGTTAAGTGGTGCTGGAATTTGAACTCAAATCCTCATGCCTGCCTGGCAAGCGTAGTAACTGCTGAGCCACCACTCCAGCTCCGGCTCTTGTTTTCTTTGACAGAGGAAAAATAATCAAACCAAAACACACAGGCAGACAATCAATGATCTGACCTTTTGGGGTTAATCTGTCCTTAATGCCATCTCAAGTGGAATCTAACACCTCAGTCTGGCCTGCATGGCACCAGGAATAGGGACAGTTCCTTGTCACAGTCCTTTCTCTCTGCTGCTGATGAGGATGCTGGCTCTGTTGCTCCTGTTGAATCTGTCTTAAGAGTGCTGGCCTAGCACATTGTTCAGCAGACAACTGCATGTAGCCCATTAGCCCTAATCCTCAGCATTGAACCACTTGATTCTAGATCTGGGAAGTAACTTTCCATAAATGATAACCTGCAAAAAGCAAAGTTCAAGGTACCTTACATTCCACAAAGCTCAACTTAACACATTCAACATCCACTCCTAAACAGAGTATTCAACAATGCAATTGGAAGCACACAGACTTACTTTCTTTCAGGGAACTTAGGTCTCACGCAGAAACATGAATAGGTACTCATTTTATATGCATATAACTGAACAACACATTCAAATATAATACTCCTTGCTACCTAGGAGTTTTTTGCTTCACACAGTGAATTGATTCCTTTATTTCTAGCAGAATTGAAAAAGGCAGAATTTCTGGTAGACTTAAAATATTTGTTTTCTAAATTAGGAGAAGGGAAAAAAACAAGAAAAATTTTCTTACACCTACTTATCATTGTGGCACTGTGTATCCTTTGGGTATTTAAGATCAAGTTCTTTGTTACTAAGATGTGGTCAAATGAAAACACACATGAAAACATACTCACACAATCTCTATTGAAAGGGAAAACAAAATTTTAACACAGACTACAAAACTAATAATAATATGCTAATAATGTTTGCTAAACACCTTCCATATTCTAAAAATTGTCCTAAGATTTTGATATCTATAAACTTGTTCTATTCTATTAAATTAGATTTTCACAAACTACCCTGTATCTCCAGTTTATCATAATGCTTGTCTCAGGCCCTATTTATTTCAGATAGAGAATTTTAATTGACTCCAAGGTAATACTGTTGTTGATAAGTAATCATGTGTAACTGCTCTCAGCATAACACATATGTTCTTGCTCATACTAATAGACTAGTTTGTTAAAATTTGCTAAAATTGTGCATAGCCTCCAGTCTCAGAATCTCTGTGTATTGTATTTTTTAAAAGACTTTTTTTTTTTTTTAAGAGAGAGGGACAGTGAGAGAGAGAAAGAGAGAAAGAACTTTATTTAGTTTTTCACATGGCCTTAGTTGCTCTAACACTTTGTTGTGTACATGGTGCTGGGGTTTGAACCCAGGTTCTCGTGCTTGCCAGGCAAGCGCTGAAACCGCTGAGCCACCGCTCCAGCCCCTCTGTGTATTGTTTTTAAATGTCCTTTATCTTTCCCCTAACACCCAACAACACTTTAAAAATCCCATTCCTCTTTATTACTGAAATGCAGTTTCTTCAGAGTCTATCTTCTCTGTTTTGCAGAAGTTGTAAACAAAAATCTTTTCTTCCTTGAGATTACTTTGTTTTAATAATTATATTATTGGTGTTTTTCTTTTGGGGCTGTGATGGGAAGGCATACAGTTAGAACATAACTAATCCAAGCTTCCAACCTGGTCATACTGCTCCAGAAGATTCTTCCTTCCCCACCCTCAGGCCTCCACATTCTCATTTTCCTGAGCTCACAGAATCTTAAACTTTATTTGGAACCACTGTCAAAATTTCTTCACTTTGTGGGCTGGAGTGGTGGCTCAGCAGTTATGGTGCTTGCCTGGCATGCATGAGGACACAAGTTTGAACCCCAGCACCAGGTACACAACAAAGTGTCAAGTGTCAGGACAGTGAAAGTCACATGAAAAACTAAGTGAATAAAATTGATTCTATCTTTATCTCATCATCCCTCTCTCTCTCAAAAAAAAAAAAAAAAAAAAACTTCACCACATCAAGAGTCTAAAACTTCAACATGTGGCGCATTGGTCATTTATGACATTCAGTAGTTTAGGTATGTTAAATGCATTTTAAACTTACAATGGTGTGTAGGAATACAAACCATCATAAATCAAAAAGCACCCACACTTAAATATGGATACACTTGTGTATCCATCTGGTGCGTATATGAAAAATTTCTCTACTCTATTTAAAAATCTTTTCTATAGAATATTTTAATATAAGAGCATAATGGCACTTGCCAGGCAGAAGCACAATGTCTTATGTGGTTGATATTCCAAATAGATTCTTTGAATTTACAAATGATCTCCATCCATCCAGTAGGCCACCAGCTCCTTATGAAATTCAAAGGATAACATAAGAAGAAAGCAGGTAACTACACCTCATTATAAATTTGAAATTCTGCTACATTATTTTTAAAATTAAAGAAATGTAAATGAAAGACTATATTAAAATAAATAGATTATGAACTAGAAGTTTAGAAAAATAACAAAAAATTCTCACGTGAAGGCAAAAGTTAAGGAGAATCCTGTTTGATGTTAATCTTCAGATTTTGGGAAGCCATTTCTCTGACATTGTACTTTAATGTACTTCCTATGTTCCAGTTACATTGGTAATCTTATTATACTATTTAAATTAATTGACTTTTTGGTTCATTGAAGATAAATGAAGCGGGCAAAAATATAAACAAATAACCAAAGGAAATTTAAAGGGTCTATAAATTGATTTATCTTTTGGGTCTGAGTTCATTACTTATCTTTACTGTTTTATTCCTCCATTCTATTTTATAACAATATTTATGTGCAGTTTTAAAGATTTGTCTTTCTGCTATCCATCTGCTAACCAATTGTCTAACATAAAATTAGCATATTCAGAAATGTTAATGACAATAAAGTAGTCCAATATTTCTTTGCTTCCATATCTACTGAAAGAACATTTATCAGCCCATCTCTTCATGTGCACATTAAAAAATTCAAAAGCTTGCTATGAGATTGCTACAAATCTGGTCTTTTGGCACAAGATTCATGTTAGTAATAAATGTAGCATCCACACATTATTACTGAAAAGTGTCCAATTTTTATTGAAATTTCTAATTATTTGAAAACCTTTCATCAGAAATTCATGTATAGATTTATATAACTTTTTGGTAATACAAGAAATTATAATGATATTAAAATCAACATTCCACCTGCGCTTAGAAAATAACTCAAGATTCTTTAGCACATAGGATAACCAAAGCTGTCAACAATTAATTGAATATTTCAAAATGTTCACAGAGAGGATTTTTGAACATTTCAAACCCAAAGAAATGATAAATGTCTGGGGTGATAGATATGCCAGTTACCTTGATCTAGGATTAAACATCCTATGCAATGTACTTTTATAAACATGTACAGGTACTGTGTGTCAATTAAAAAATTTTATGTGTTTATAAAATACAGCTGAGGGTACACCAAATTTAATTGAAGTAGAAAGTGATAAATGTAACTGCACAATGATAAGCACATTGCATGTCATTATTACATTATAACATTTAAAATGCCATTTGCTTAATAGGTTAAATGACCTGTTCACAAATATTAAATAAAAATCAGTACTTTTCCCAGTAAAGTTAAAATAAGAGCTGTTGAAATATATGAATATATTTCAAAATCTAATTTAAAATATTATAAATACAATTAAATAAAGTCAGAAGTGGTGCCTATTATCCCAGTGACTAGGGAAGCTGAAATAGGAGAATCACAAGCTGGAGCCAGCCTCCGCAGTTTAGTGAGACTCTTAGTAACTTAGTGAAGCCCTGTCTCAAAATGACAAGTTTTTGAAAAGGGATGAGACTAAGTTCAGTAATAACACACCCCTGGGTTCAATCTCTAGTATTGAAACTGTAAAAAAAGGGAAAAATGAAAATAAGATGTAATATTCTCAATAAAATCAGGAACAAAATAATTCTGGACCTGACTTTATTTTCCATTGTTAATCCACATCTGACCTGTGCACTCAGATTTCATATTTGAAATATAAATGAGATTTAAGTGAAGAGCAAACGTGAACAATCAAAACGATATTAAAAAAGGAGAAATGAGTGAAAAAAAGGAAGGTAAGGAGGTAGGAGGAAATACCACCAACACATGACTAACTGACACTTCGAAGACGTAGAAATAATTTTAAAATTTATAAGGGATTTTGCCAGAAAATGAAAAGGTGTTAGGTGCTTCTTATTCCCAAGCATCAATGCTGTTTCTTGACATAACATATAACATTTCCAACATTATATTTTGGGTGATTATTTGTAACTTAGTTTTTGTGCCATATAATATTGCGTTCTTCAGAAAACTCAATGAATCATAAGTATTCCAATGCAAAATAAGATCATATTTTAATAATTGACAGTTTGGGATCTAATAGAGAATTTGCTTACCCTGACATACTTTTTTTTTCTTTTCTTTTCTTTTTTGGTACCAGGGATGGAACCCAGGAGCACGTAACCACTGAGTGCCACATCCCCAGGCCCCCTTTTTTTATTATTATTTGTACGAGTTTATTATTTAAACTTAGCTAGCTTTCATCCTGTCTTGGATTTTACTCTCGCTTCCACATATGAGAGAAAACATTATGCCTTTAAGTCTCTGACTTTTGGGATATTTCATTCAGCATAATTTTTTCCATCTCTATCTATTTGGCTGCAAATGCTATGAAATCGTTCTAACAGCAGATTAGAACTCCTTTGTATACCCAGGCCTTTTGGAGACAGAATCTCGCTAAGTTGAGTAGAACTTTGCTAAGTTGCTGAGGCTGGCTTTGAATTTGTGATCCTTCTGCCTCAGCCTCCTAAGCTGCTTGTATCACAGTTGTATGCCATCCTAGCTGACCCTATTTTAATACTCTTATTTTAATAGAACTGAAGTATCTGCATTCTGCAAATAATACATTAAATAAATGAATGCATCCATTAATGAAAATACAGTGAAGAAACAAATGATTCATGAGAAACCTAAGATATGCTTTGTTGTTGGTAATATTTCAATTGAACTTGATATTTCTCTTTGCAAATCAATAGAATTTATATAAAAATCATTAACACTTATAAATAAAATGACTTGTATTCTATCAAAGATGTTAAACAAAATGAGAGGCATTGCATTAGTAAATCAGTCTAATAGAAAACATATTTTCCCCCAAAATATTTAGCAAGCTATAGGGCATGGTCATGGAAAGGTCTAAACAGGTGATAGACATAAGGCTGGATCAGAGCACTGGACCCCTTAGAGAACCAACTCTGGAAACTTTCATGGGGATGGGACAAAGTGTGTGAGGCCTGGTGCAGGAGTCGGGGAGGGAGGGAGAACTGAGCCTTGACAAAGCTTATCTGGTGATTGCCCAAGAAAAAAAAAGCCCTGTGGTTTTCATTACATTTTAACTCTTCTTTTGTTTGAAAATGAAGAATATTAGAAAAATGCTCATTTTATTTTTTTTCAATGAAATACTGTAAGGCAATCTGTTTTTTTATTCTTTTTTTTTAATTGAGAGAGGGAGAGTGAAAGACAGAGAAAGAGAGAATCAATTTTATTTATTTATTCATAGGACCTTTGTTTCTCCCACACTTATTTGCGTATGTGGTGCTGGAGTTCCAACCCGGGTCCTCACACATGCCAGGCAAGCGCTGTAACCACTGAGCGACTACTCCAGCCTCTGTAGTACAATCTTAACATGGAGAATTAGCTCTTCTGAATCAGGAGTGTTTTTTCTACTTGCCAACAACTCTCATAGCATTCTATAAAAAGTAGCAAACTGTACAGACAGTAAAATTTCCTCTATATAATCCCCACAAAATCTGAAATAACAAGTGATATAGTATAGATTTTACATAACTTAAGTAATCCAAAACAGCATGAATTAATTTACATAGTAAAGCATGAAACTATATATTATGAATATATTATGATATATAACACAAATACATTGATACTATTTTTAAAATGATTTTCAGATGAGTCATATTTTAAATTTAGTAACTATTTTACTTAAAGATGGCAGTTTAATTAGTTCTTCTGAGAAAGATACAAAGATAGTCATAATTATCTATGATTGTTTAAAATAGTATCCATAAGTACTTGCTGTAATTACAGAAACGGTTAAACAGATTTTAGTTAGATATTTCAAGATGAAAAATTTCTGTGTTAAGGTTAAACAGGTCTCCAATCACTTATAAATTATCATTAAAATAATTACTTCAAATAAGTAATACAAGACCTTTATAATGAAAATATAGGAGTTGCAGTGGTGGCTCAGCTGTGGGAGTGCTTGCCTGGCATGTGGGAGGTTCAAAAAGAGCACCAAATGTCAGAGAAACAAAGGCCAGATGAGAAAATAAAGTAGATTCTCTCTTTCCTCTTTCCCTTTCTCTTAAAAATGTAATGAAAATACACAGAACAGATCATCTAGCAGTTACTGTACCATAATTTAGCATTAAAACACCTTTGATTATTCCTGTTGAATCCATTTGTGTGTCAGTTAGCTTCCCATCACTGTGACAAAATACCTGAGAAAAATCAACTTAGATTTGGAAAGATTTGTTTTGACTCAAAGTTTCAACTCGTGGTCACAAGGCTCTGTTATTTCTGGACCTGTGATGAGCAGGAACATATGGATGGTGTGGCAGAAAAAAACTGCCCACTTTATGGTAGCCAAAAAGCAGAGAGAAAGGAATGAAGGATACAATATCGTCCCTAAGGGCACATCCCCAAGTAAGAGTGGACTGACAGACATGAGCGGTGGGAACGTGAGATAAGAGAATCACTCTATAGATTGAGCCCACCATGTTGACCCCCATATGATTTCACTTTTGAGAAGCAAAATTGACCTTCAGCCCTACTTGGTTTAAGTCCACAGAATATATTACATTCCCCAGCAAACTACCTGTTACCTGCAAGAGAAATGCAGGCTCCAAAATGGCAATAAGAGGAACATAGTTTACCCTGAAGAGGAGGGAGGATTTTTGTGACCCTACACAGACCAAATCCCAGAACTCAGGCAGATAAGGATAATTGCCACTAACTATAAAATTTGTAAGAACAGGTACCAATTAGAACCAGTTAGCATGGGCCAAAGTGACCTAGAGTTGTCATGTTTGTGGGGACTTAGAAGTCTGATGTCATCTGCTGTCAGTCAACAGTCAAGACGTGAACTTGGATAGGACTCTCTGGAAGCTTCCCTGGGATCCCAAAGAAATTGGAGGGCAGGAGAGGCATGCTGTCCTTCTCCTCTCTTGAGAAGACCCACTCTCTCCCTTGAGAGTGTACCTCTTCCCCTGCTTCCCTATCCCTTCTAATAAACTCATTCCTCTTACTTGGGTGGCATGTCTGAAATCGTTCCATCTTGTTCATAAGAATTGGGGTACAAAGGGGGCCCTTTGTGCTGCCTCAGTTTCTCAGAAGACCCCAGCCCTGTAACACAAGTACCCACTCACTTTACTATGTCCCACCTTCTCTAATTCCCACTACCTTCCAGTGTTCCATTCAGCTGAACCCATCAATGAATTAATCCACTGATGAGATTAAAGTTCACGTGAGGCACTCGCTTTCTGAAATTTCGTTTCTGAACATTGCTACATGGGGAACAAGCCTTCAACCCGTGAACCTCTGGGGGACATTCCAGACCCAATCAGAGCAGGTTGCTTTCTAGCCCATGCCTATTGGAAAATTAAAGGCTTTTCCTGGGGTCTGGAGTGGTGCTCAGCAGTAATGGTGCTTGCCTGGCATGTTCAAGCACCACATACACCACATATACCATATACACACATACACCATATACCACATGCACCACATACGCAATTTTTATATATATATATATATATATGTGTGTATATATATACACGTACATACATACATATATCTATGTGTATATATATAAATTTGCTGTTAAAACTTAAAAATTTGCAATTAAAGGTAGAAATATGAATTTCAAATCATGTCAATATTATCTTTAATCAGTTATTAATCACAAATGGGTAAATGAGTTTGCTTAAAATAGTCTGTACTTGTCTATTGTAGTTGTTTATATAGTCAAATAATGCAAGCCATAGAAGTATAGGGTTCACTCTAACTTTCTTACATTGCTTATTTGTAGCTTCTTTCTCTGGCAATGTGTTGGTTTACATTTACAACCCAGCACATAAGTAAGGTAGCATACAACATGCCACCTTGTGTTCTTATGAAAAATAAATTTAAGGAAGAAATTAATACCAATATATAGCTCCACTTTTGTCTTTTGCCTTATTGTAACAATTGTTTACCAAAGTTACTTAGGCCAGCTGCCTTTCCCCCTATTTCCTTCTATGCTATATATATCATAATTTATAGAGTAATTTGATTACTTTGCGTACTCTGGATACAAACATTTTAGCATATATGTGACTTTGAAATAATTTTGCCCATTCTGTGGCTTATTTACAGCTATTGTTCAAGTCACAGAAGGGTTAAAACTGCAATTATAACATAGCTGCAAGGAAATTTACATTGATGTACATGTTGGTGGTAGAAGATCCAAGGGAAGTGAACTTTGAGATGTCTATTAGACATACAAATGATGATGACAGGTGGATAGTTGGAAGGGTGTATCTTGATTTCTGAAGGAAATCCTGGACCCATAAAGGCAAATTCTTTGTCATCAGAATTTTTTGGTGAGGTGATGAGATTGAATTATATCATCAAGGGAGTGAGTGTATTTGCACAAAAAATGTGCAAGACAGAAAAACACTGATGATGCAGAAAGAGGGAAGAGCATCTGAAGCAAATGTTCATGTTCACATGATAGAAGGAACAGTAACAGTGTGCAAGAGGAAGCATTGAGCTTGGCGAATGTCTCAGTCATTGTACCCAGGTTATACTTTTACTCATATGGCTTGATGGGAAATTTTTGCTACTTTGTAAATATAAAAAAATGTGCTGAGATTTCTCTTTATACTCTGGAATATTCTTATCAATTTCAAGAATATGCAAAGCATACTAAATATTTTCACTAGTCTGTGTAATAGTAACATAATTGTTAATTTTATTAGAAATATCAGTTCTTTGATAGAAAAGTTAGACACTTAAATGTTTGCAGAAAAGTATTTTTATGCGTGCATGTAAAGGTTTATTTATATTAAAAAGAATTCATATTGTATTCATGATGCATAAACATACACTTGAGATATCGAGGACCCCTGACAGAGGTTTGACTCTGGGAATCCCAGCAGACCAGCTTTGGTCACCTGTCTCATTGAGAAATTAACTAACAGCGGGAAGGAAAAATGGTGAAGTGACAAAGGAATTTATTCTTGGTTTGGCCAAATTGGGAAGACAGCTGGTCTGGAAAATTGTCATTCTCCTACTGGAAACAGCTTTAGGATTGTATAGGAGAACAAGAGTGGAGAGTCTAGAGGTATGCACATACATATAGCAAATTAGATTCCCTGGGTCAGGGCTTACAGGATTGTTTCCATTCCCAGCATGAGATGAAGATGGGTAGAAAAAGCAGCTTAGAGAGAAAGGTTCAAAGGATGTGTTGCTTCTTCAGATCTTCCCTATTACAAGTAAACAAAGTATTTTGAATTAAAAATAAATCTAAATATAATTTAAGAATATATACATATCATATTGTTTCTTTGGATGTATTTTTGTTTGTACAATAACTAAATTCTTAATAAAAGTAACTAATTTTTTGTTTTATCATAGGAAAATAACATTATTATCTGTTTTACTTAGTATAAGATCTGCATTTGATTTCTCATAATTTTGACCATACATATTTCCAGCACATTTCCACAGGCACATCGGGTGAATTACTCTAAATTATCATTTCCAAACAAAGTACTTGGATTATAAGATATTAAATTGCTTAGTTATTTATTTAGGTACTGGGGAGTTGATCCCAAGAGTGCTTTGCCAGTGAGCTACATACCTAGTCCTTTTTATTTGTTTATTTTTTAATTTTGAAGCAGCATTTTGCTAAATTTCTGAGGCTAGCCTCAAACTTAAAATACTCCAGCCTCACTCAGTCTTCAGAGTTGCAAGGATTATATGCATGTGCCACTGAGCCCAGCTTAATTATAATATTGTTATCTTTTAAATAATCACTCTAAATGTTACATCATGTATCGAATAAGTATTAATTAAGTTTGATTTACTATTTGTTTAAGGTCTTAAAGTAGATCTTATCTGGAAATTGTAATTTAAGCCTTTCAAATAGCAATTTCCTATGAGGTTTTAGTTTTTATAATGACAAATTTAATTGTGATTTAATTCCTTAATTACAATCTAGCTATAATTTTATCATTTGTACATTTTAATACTAACATTAAAATTAATTTTATCACTCAAACATTATACATTAATTCTAAACATTTATAAAGATTCTTAAAAGATAATAAAAAGCAAATTGCAGATAACACTAAAAAATGCAAATGATGTAAGTAAGGTAAACTGAATTCCCTTATGTGGTAATGCCTATGAATTGTGAATTTAAAGGAAATGGATGTCTTTGAAGTTTTGCAACACAAAGTCAGTGTTTATTCATGAAAAAGAAAAGTTTATCAATAATTTATCAAATGCTGTTATATGGAAGATATTTTTTTTTCTGTAAAATGACCACTCTGTCTAAGAAAGCTTTGCATTATCAAAATATTAGCTGTATTTGAAATTTGGGGATAATCTTAATTCATTTTTGATAAAACTATTTTTTAAATAAAAATAATAAAAGGGTCATGGGTCATGATAAGGAAGAACAGTGGAGTCAATCTGACCTAAGTTTCCTATGCACATATGTGAATATACCACAGTGGATTGCACCTTTATCCATATTCATATGGTATTCATTAAAAAACTATAAATACTAAAAAAAACTAAATTAGTTTTTATTTACCACATGTATTTTCACAGTATATTTCTATCATTTCATTTTTTATGCTTTGTTTTTTTTCAAATATTTAACTCTTCTGAAAACACTTGTTAGCATTCTTTTGTCTTTCTCAATTCAGTTTTCATGTTTCAAAGTAAATCAAACTGTTAAAAAAACCTTATTTGTTTTCTGGAACAGTTGCTGATAATGTGAATTTTTTCTCTTTCTCCATTTAAAAGAAAGGGAGCAAATATTAGAATTATTTGATATTATCTAAATTTTAATTATGTCAATGCTCTTGTGAGAATTTTAAGTTAACCAAATTCAGATTAAGGAGATTGATCCCACAAAAATGAATTTTAGTTGTCTTAAGCTAATCATGTATAAATGTTTAAAAATCAATTATTGTTCACCTCTCAAGGATATACGTGAGACTACTAAAAGCTATATTCCTGGATTATCAGGTCTCAATCCCCTCCTTGTCAGTCAGAAATAATCATAACCTACTTTACAAGTCAAGAAACCAGATTTTTAGTATACTTGCTTCATATGGCAGTAATTTTTCCTAGAGTATCATTGAATACATCTATTCATTTTGTGTTAGCATGCAAGAGATGAGTCCATTCTTCTAAGTCTGATTCTCAAGCAGGCATTTTTCATCATCAGTTTGTTCACCTGAATTTCAATGAAAATATGGCTAGTATGGTAGAAGATGGCCGAATCAAGCTAGGCAGAATCCCTGGTCTCTGCAGGACTCCAAAAAGCAGCAGCAAATAAGGGCAAAGTGGAGAGGTGGGTGACAAAATAAATATTTTGTATAGCTTGAGACCTGAAGAGACTGTAGGTGGGCGAGACAAATAGGAAAAGAAACTTCTAGAGCCCTGACCTCCATCTCTTGCAGCCTTCAGGAAGGGGTGCCAGAGATAGAAAAGCTGGGGAAACCAAAAGCACTTTCCTGAACTCGCCCATTGGAAGTAGTGGTTAGAGGGACACTCAGAACTTAAAATCTAATGCTAAACAGAGGAATTTTTTTTCTTGAGAAACACTGCAGTCTGAAGGCAAATCCTTGAGGGGAAGGCTGGATCAGGGCCCTGCAGCCATTTTTGCGGAAACCCACCAGTCACCTCACTGAATCAATGCCACTGCAGCCAGAATATTCACACAGGCATGTAACACCATGCGTGGCAACTACAGGTTGTCTGGATGGAAAACACTAGATGCATTTCCATCAAGGTCAGAAACAAGGCAAGGATGCCCACTTGTCTCCATTATTAGTCATCACTTTACAGGAGGCATTAGCCAATACTAATAGTAAGTGAAATCAATTAGAGGCATTGCCATGTATAAAGAAGAAGTAAAACAATCTCTAATTGCAGATGGCATGAAAGTATATCTAGAAAATCTCAAGAGAATCAATGATAACACAAAGTCAACAAGCAATTCAGTAAAGTACTAAAATTAAATTTTAATATGCAAAAATCAATGGCCTTCATATACATGGAGAATGAACTGAAGAACATAAGATTAACTGTATTTACAATACCATCAGAGAAGATTCTATACTTAGACATACATTTAGTAAGAAATATGCTCACCAAATACAAGGAAAATTTTTTTAAATTTTATGCTAAATAACTTTTATTTTGTCCAATCCGTTTTCTCCTAGTTCTCTATCTACAGAATAGAACAGAGATAGAATTACTTTTATCTGTAAGAAATTTTATTTTAATACATGCCAAAACTAGTAACTATTTTTCAATAAAACTCTAATTTAAAAGAGAATTTTGTCGTCATAGCTCTGTGTTTAGGATAGAGCTATAGATAGATAGGATATTTGTATTTTTATTTTTAGCAATTGATATGTACAGGGCAAAGTTTCACCCTTGAAGCTTGTAACTAACAAAATTTAAGGTATTGAATCTTGACATGATGTTCCCATTGATATTCTTTAAAAATGAATGAGTACATGCATGTACTCTTAGAGTAGATACTTTATGCAATATAGATAAAAAATTAGGAAAAGTGTAGATTGAAATGTTCTAGTGTTCCAAAATAAACTAAGTATAAATGGCCCATAGAATAGTCTATACAGACTCTCCAAATAGATTTTAGACTTCAAATATAATATCTGAACTACAGTTACCTATGTGAAGTCTGGAAAAGCTAATTCTATCTGCCACATCTGAACTCTACCAAAAGCTTAAGATCCAAAGAGAAGAATGTAAGATTTTCTTCTATTTGTTACTTTAAAAAATACATTTGAAAACATCTTGTTTTGAGAAGCACCTTTTAATTCTTCCACAAGATATGGGTTTGGAGGGAAATTGGGCTATGTCCAAGAAATTAAAAGATTGAGAAACCTGACAAAATAATTAACACTAACAAAAGCTTTATTATTATTCTTGTTTAACTCAGATCCAAGGAACAAGTCCAGCATCTGGTATGCTTGTGTGAATTTTTTTTTTTTTATTAAAGAGAGAAGGACAGTGAGAGAGAGAATCATTTTTTTAATTTAGTTTTTCGCATGGCTTTTGTTGCTCTGAGACTTAGTTGTGTATGTGGATGCTGGGGTTTGAACCCGTTTACTTGCTCATGACAGACAAGCTCTGAGCCACTGCTCCAGCCCCAGCTTATGTGAATTTTAACAAGACCATGTCTTCACATGGGAAATTGCCCAGAAAAAAATACCATTATTTTCTTTGTAGCAATCATTCAGTTGCTTCAAGATATCAAATTGGGAGAGTAGTCCTAGAATGCTTCAGTTCATGCAAATCTTCTAGAATTTTTTTGACTGTGAATTGCTATGATATTTTCCTTTATATAAAGAAAGAAGTAAAAAGAGGCTTTTGTCTATTCTATAAATTATATGGAATTTTCCTAGTGTGGTAGCACATGCCTGTAATCCCAGTGATTCTGGAGGCCTAAGCAGGAGGATTCCATGTTTAAGACCAGCCTTAGCAACTGGGTAAATACTTAATCAAAAAACACTGTCTCAAAAAATAAAAAGGACTGGGGATATAGCTTACTGGTAAAGTGACCCTGGGTTCAAAATCCCCCTTACCCCCATCAAAAATTATAATGAAATAAAATATATGGAAGATACTTGTAAAAATACTTCATATTCCTTCTATCATTGATAAAGGAAATTAAAGTGGTACAAATAAGCATAGAATTCAAATTATCACTGTTTGCTGTAGACATGATTATATATTTAGAAGATTCAACAATCTCCACCAGAAGACTACTACTGCTCATAAATGAATTCAGCAAGGTAGCAGGATACAAAATTCAAAAATGAATTGCATTCCTTTATTTCAGTAATGAACTTACTGAGAAAGAAATTAGAAAACTACTCCCTTCACAATAGCTTCAAGGAAAACATACTTGGAAATCAATCTAACCAAAGAGGTGAAGGACATCTACAATGGAAACTAAAGAATACCAAAGAAAGAAATCGAAGAACTTAGACGATGGAAAGACCTGCCATGTTCCTGAATAGGGAGAATCAGTATTATCAAAAATGGCCACACTTCCAAAAGTGCTATAAAGATTCTGTGCCATTCCCATCAAAATCCCAATGACAGTCCTCGCAGAATTAGAAAAAACAGTTGTGAAATTCATTTGGAAAAATGAGAGACCCAGAATAGCCAAAGCAATTCTTAGGAAGAAAAGTGAAGCAGGAGTCATCACAATACCACATTTCAAATTATACTACTGAGCAATAATAACAAGAACAGCTTGGTACTGGCACTAAAATAGACATGAAGACAAATGGAACAGAATATATGTCACTGAGACAAACCCATGTGAATATAGTTACCTCATACTCGACAAAGGAGCCAAAAACATACTTGGAGAAAAGACAGCCTCTTTAACAAATGGTGCTGGGAAAGCTGGTAATCCATATGTAGTAGAAAGAAACTCAATCCCTATCTCTCACCTTGCAAAAAACTCAAAGTGAATGAAAGACCTAGGAATCAGAACAGAAGCCCTGCACCTGCTAAAAGAAAAGATAGGCCCAATACTTCAACACTTTAGCTTAGGAGCCACCTTCCTAAACAAGACCCCCAAAGCGTAAGAAGTAAGGGCAGAGAACAATAAATGGGATGGCATCAAATTGAAAAAGTTCCTCACAAACAAAGCAATTATAAGAGCATGAAGAGAGAACCTACGGAATGGGAAAAATATCTTTGCCTCCTGCACCTCAGGCAGGGCACTAATATCAAAAAAAGCTTAACACCCCCCGCCAAAAAAACAAAATGAAACAATCAGTAAATGGAAAAAAGAACAAAACAAGACATTTTTGAAATGAAGAAATACAAATTCTCAACAAATATGTGTAATACACATTGAATATCTCTAGCAACTAGAGAAATGCAAATTAAAACTGCACTGAGATTTCACCTCACTCTAGTTAGAATGGCAATAATCAATAATAGGAACAGCAGGGGCTGGAGCAGTGGCTCAGCAGTATTGCACTTGCTTCTCTCTCTCTCTCTCTCTACCCACCCCCTTTAAAAAAATAGAATAGAAACAACAATAAATATTCATAATGATATGGGGAAAGGGTACACTTGTTTGTTGGAGGGATTGCAAACTGTTACAACCCCTCTGGAAAGCAGTATGGATATTCATCAAGAAAGGGTAATAGGAAGGGAGAAGAAGGGGAAACATTGGAACTGAATTTGTAAGTTTGCCACTGTGTGTACTATGGTCATGTATAACTGTATATATTATTGCCATGTATATAAAAATGTTCTTCATAGTTATAAGAATTATGTCACTATCCTAAGATATTTTATGAAAAATAAATGATCCAGAAAGAGACACAAGGGAATGGGGGATGGGAAGAGCGAGGTGGGGGTGGGTACTGGG
>PVKS010040423.1:0-16639 GCA_004027875.1 Aplodontia rufa | reverse complement strand
GACACTTTGGTTATCTCACTCCAATTTATACGTAATCCATTTATGAAAAATGAGGCTTTTGAGTAAAAAAATACAACAGTGCCTTTTGATGTCTTGGAGGTGTGTCCTTTAGCACTGGGATTTGAGATTAGCTCTAAATCCTCAGAGGCTAAGAGGGAGCAGAGCTAGCAATTCAGCAGGATCTATGGGCTGTTGAAATCCAGCACCTTTGGTTTTAAGCATTTATTTTCATTTATGTGCACGCTGAGAAAAAGGAGTAGGTGGAGCTGGCCAGGAAGAGAGAAAGCGTACATGTGAATAACACTGATCAAAAAGCCAGCCATGGTAAACATCTAGAAAACCAGACAAAGTATGTGAAACAGCTACTTTTGCACATTTCAGACATTCACTGAGAGAAAGGAGACAAATGAGGCGATCCCCAGATTGCTCCAGCTTTCTGCCTAGAAGCACTTTCCAGAACACAGCTCAGGGATGGAAAATCAAGCAGAACACAGCAGACTTGCTGAGTTGAGGAGGCAGGGGCTGGGGGAGGCTGAGGTGGTTGGAATTTGCCAGGCAGAATATAAGGGAGGAGGGAATCACACACATACAGACCTCTGGAAACCTTCACAGGAGAATTAGGCTGAAGATTAGGTCACACCCGTGTGGGACTGCAGGGTAAGTTTCCGTGAAAATGCAAACACAGTTACGGGGTTAAGAACAAGTACTGGGGAGCTAAAACTGGACATCACCGTCGTTGGAAGGTTTCTTTCTTTCTTTTAATTCTTATAAGTTACTATAAAGAGACCTCACTGAACACCTGGGGCATTCGGTAGAGATTCCAAAAATGTAGGGCCCTAGAAGTGATGCTTAACTAACTCTAGAGTGAAGGTCACTCAAGACCTGCCCTAACAGTTTGCCTCAAAAGGATCATGATGATTCAGAAGAAACTTAAACCACCCACAAAAACAAAATTCAACACTTTGAAGGAAGACAAAAGAGATCAGACCATCAACAGAATAATATTTATAATAACCAGCAGTCATCTTAAAAGTTTCTTGATAGAGCCAGACACAGAGGCACATGCCTATAATCCCAGTAATGTGTCAGGCTGAGGCAGGAGGATTGCAAGTTTGAGGCCAGCCTCAGCAACTTAGCCAGACCTTATCTCAAAATAGAAAATTTTAAAAGGACTAGGGATGTAGCTCAGTGGCAAAACATCCCTGAATTCAATCCCAGTACCTAAAAAAGAAAAAGTTTCTTGATATCATAAAATCAGAAGAAAAGTTAAGAAATGAGAGCAAGAACACCATTATCATGCAAGTACCAGCAGCTATGTATGCCCAAAGATGATGGTGATGACAATAATTATTAGTAGCGGTAGCACGAGGGATTGAACCCAGAGGCCCTTCATTGAGACACATCCCTATCACTGAGACACATCCCTATCACTGAGACACATCCCTAGCCCTTTTTTAATTTTTAATTTTGTTTTGAGACAGGGTCTCACTAAGTTGTTTAGGGCCTCGATAAGTTGCTGAGGCTGACTTTGAACTTGTGATCCTCCTGACTCAGTCTCTTGAGTTGGGAGGATTACAGGCATGCACCACCACGCTCAGTGCCTTTTCATTTTTTATTTTGAGACAGGGTCTTGCTAAGTTGCTTAGTGCCTCAATAAATTGCTGAGGCTGGCTTTGAACTTATGATTCTCCTGCCTCGGCCTCTAAAGCCCGTGGGATTACATGGGTGCACCACCACACCCAGCCACACTCAAGGATTTAAAGGAAAACATAAACGTAGTGAAGAAAAAGAACTACAAAAAAGAAACCAAATGGAACTTTTAGAATGGAAAAATACTCTGAAGAGAGAAATTGCACACTGTAAAGAAAGAGCAAAGAAATTATCCGATAAAGCCCACAAAGAAAAAAAGAATAAACAAAAATGAACAAAGTTGGGGCTGGTGAGGTGGCTCAGTGGTTTCGGCACTTGCCTGGCAAGCATGAGGACCCGGGTTCAAACTCCAGCACCACGTACACAACTAAGTGTTGGAGCAACTAAGGCCATGTGAAAAACTAAAAATAAAGTTTTTTCTCTCTTAAAAAAAAAATGAACAAAGTTTCAGTGATCTATGGGACATCACAAGGTCTGACATACTTGTATTGAGTACTAAAATCAGGTGAAAGACGGAAACATAATTGAAGATACAAAAGCTGGAAAACTTTCAGTTTTAATCACAGATTCAAGAAATTTAACCTTCAACCAGGACAAACAAAAAGGAAAACAAGGGCAGACAAATCACTGAAAACCAACGACACAGAGAAAGTGACCAAAACACAGAGAGAGAGAGAGAGTGTGTGTGTAAGGAAAAAAAAAAAAAAGAACTGGGTGTGGTGGTGCTTGCCTGTAATCCCCACAACTCTGAGGCTGAGACAGGAGGATCAGGAGTTCAAAGCCAGCCTCAGCAACTTAGGCCCTAAGTAACTTAGTGAGATCCTGTCTCAAAATAAAATATAAAAAAGGCTGGGGATGTGGCTCAGTGGTTAAGTGCCCCTGGGTTCAATCCCTGGTACCACCCCCCCCCAAAAAAAAAAGAGAGAGAGAACAATATCTGATATTTCCTGAGGAAGGAGGATTAATTGCAAAAGGACACAAAAGGCTGGGCAAGGAGTTGTACATCTGTGATCCCTGTGGCTCGGGAGGCTGAAGCAGGAGAATCACAGCTCAAAGCCAACTTCAGCAATTTAGTGAGGTCTTAAGCAACTTATCGAGACACCGTCTCAAAATAAAAAATAAAACAGGCTGAGGATGTGGCTCAGGGGTTAAGCATCCCTGGGTTCAATCCCTAATACAAAAAAAAAAAAAGCACAAAAGCACTTTTTTTGGGGGTGATAAAAGTATCCTGTATCTTGACAGCAGTGGTGGTGACTGTGATTTTAGAAGCCATTATTTGTACGAACTCATCCAGTTCTAATCCAACCCATCCATCCCCCCTTTTTAGTAAGAACCCCAGCACCAGCACCTAACATGAATGTGTTTACTCGTTTACTCATTTACTCAATAGTTTCAGAATTTTTACCTCTATACTCTTATACAAAATAAGTGTGCTAAAAAAGCTCATTTTTTTGCAGTTTCCACCCTCTAGCCTGTGTATATGTATTCAAATATTGTGTTTACAAATTGCTTGAATTATTTATTCCCTATCTTTTCCACATGGTTATTTAAAATACATTTGCGTATCTGTCAGTGTCCAATGATGGAGCAAAAGTTGTTTTTAACAGAGAGAATTTATTTTTATTTTTAAATTTTTGGTACCAGGGATTGAACCCAGGGCACTTAACCACTGAGCCATATCCCTCAACTTTTTTTTTTTTTTTTTTTTTTTAGAGAGAGAGAGGGACAGCAGTGAGACAGAGAAAGAGAAAGAGAGAAACAATTTTTTGTGTAGTTTTTCATGTGGTTTTCATTGCTCCGAGACTTCGTTGGGTACATGGTGCTAGGGTTTGAACTCACATACTTGCACCTGCCAGGCTGTAACCGCTGAGCCACTGCTCCAGCTCCCCAACTCTTTTTGTTTTTTCATTTTATTTTTTGAGACAGGGTCTTGCTATGTTGCTTAAGGCCTTGCTAAATTGCTGAGGCTGGCTTTGAACTTGAGATCCTTCTGAGTTGAGAGCCTCCTGAGTAGCTAGGGTTACAGGCATGCACCACAGCACCCAGCTAACAGAAAGAATTTAATATAAATATTTGTTAACTTGGCACTAAGGTGTTAAGTAAGTAGCTAAATAGGTTCAAAAAAAGTAGTCAAGAGCAGCAGTTCTATACTTTCAGGTTTATGAGTCTTTTATACTTCTGTAAACTAATTGAAGACCCCTACGAATTTCTATGTAGGTTAAATCTATTGCTGTTATCATCAATATTAGAAATGAAAAATTAAAAAATTTTGAAATATCTATTTTTTAAAATTCATTAAAAAAATGACATCGAATCCACTTCATGGTAATGTAAAATTTGTAAAATTTGTGTGTGCGTGTGTGTGTGTGTGTGTGCGCGTGTGTGTGTTGGTGGGGATCAAACCCAGGGCCTCAAGCATACTAGACAAGTGATCTACTGCTGAGCCATATCCCTAGCCCCTAAATAACAACTTTTTATGTGGAAAGATATTAAAAAATTAATGAGAAAGTGGGTGGCACACACTTGTACTCCTAGCAGCTCAGAGGCTGAGGCAGGAGGACAAGTTCAAGGTCAACCTTAGCAACTTAGTGAGACCCTGTGGCAAAATAAAAATTTAAATGGTTGAGGATGTACTAGAGTGCCCCTGGGTTCAATCCTCAGTACTGGGGAAAAAAATTAACAAGAAGAGTGGCCTTGTTTTAACATTTTTCAAATCTTCTTAATGTCTGGCTTAATGGACTACAGTTCTATACTCATATCTGTTCCTGCTTTCAATATATTGTGATATATTGTTTTAGTTGAAGAAAATCTAGCTTTACACAGATCTGTAGTTAGAAAAGGGAGGAACATTTTTTTGAAAGAGAGAGGAACAGTGAGAGAGAGAAAGAATCAATTTTATTTAGTTTTTCATGTGACTTCCGTTGCTCTGACACTTCCTTGTGTAAGAGGTGCTGGGGTTCAAACCTGGGTCCTTGTACATGCCAGGCAAGTGCTTTAACGACTAAGCCACCACTCCAGCCCCATGGTAGTTTCTTAACAATTGCTTATAATGTGAAATCTGAAACCATGTCTAGAAAACTTTTTGTTAATCTGTGACATTTAAGTCTCTTGATCTATCATGCACTTTGAATGGACGTTTTACCTGTGTAAGATTCTGTAATCCCACAGGTCGATCACTAGAAAATATGTTCTTGAGTAATGGAGATATTCTGAATGTTGACACATTTCTTATATATCATCAATAAAAAAAATCACATTTGTTAATATCACCATCAGAAAAATCTTTATGTATTGGGAGTTGTCAAGCTCAGAATGGCAGATGCACATTTTCCAAATTTCTAATTTTAGCTTGAAAACTCACATTTTATCAATGGCAACAAACTATATGGGTTATATTTTCCTTGGAGCAACAGGCTCACCTTGTTCATTTTTGAGAAAATGTCTACTAAATTCCAAGTCTGAATAACCATAAGTTGTCATTTTTTTTTTCTTTCATTGAAAATGCATTCAATGGTCAGACCCGGTGGTGATGCCTATAATCCCAGTGATAGGACAGGCCAAGTCAGGAGGATTTCAACTTTGAGGGCAGCCTCAGCAACTTGGTGAGCCTTTGTCTCAAAATAAAAAATAAAAAAAGCTGGGGATGTGGCTCAGCGGTAAAGTGCCCCCAGGTTCAATCCTTGGTACCAAAAGAAATTGCATTCAGGGGAAACAGTGACTGGTTCAGCTAGCAGTTCAAACAATTGCATAACTTCTTTTTTCCTTGAGAAAACCATCATATTTTGCCACATAGCAGAAATACTTCCCACTGAATCATGAGAATATTGAGTGATATGAGCCATGCTCGGCGGCACACACCTGTAATCCCAGTGACTAGGGAGGCTGAGGCAGGAGGATTGTAAATTCAAAGCCAGCCTCAGTAACTTAGCAAGATCCTGTCTCAAAATAAAATATAAAAAGGCCTGCTGATGTGGCTAAGTGGTTAAGCACTTCTGGGTTCAATCCCTGGTACCAAAAAAAATTAAAAAAATAAAAAAAGACGATGGATGTGTACATAATAAGCATGATTTAATATAGTTACTAATTTTTACTGCTTTGACTAGGATGTTCTTAAGTGTAACTAGATTATTTTTCCTGAAGGTGTTTGTGTGGTAGTAAAAAATACAACTGGACTTGGGGTGTAGTTCAGTGGTAGAGCACTTGCCTAGCATGCATGAGGTCCTGCATTTCATGTTGAACAATATAAACAAAACCATCTAACAACTACTATTTCAGTACCATCTTTATTCATGGTAATGTGCCAGCAGTTTTACAAATTATTGCTTTTGCATCATCATTTTGCAAATGTCAACACAGTGAAAAAGGAAAATAATGTCTTGTTTTTTTTTGACCCTGAGAATTAAATCCAGGAATGTTTTACTACTGAGCTACATCCCTAGTCCTTTATTTCTTTCTTTGAGATAGGGTCTCACTAAGTTGCCACAGCTGTCCTGGAACTTGTGATCCTCTTGCCTTAGCCTCCTGTTTTATTACTATTAAGAAAATATGGGGCTGGAGTGGTGGCTCAGTGGTTATGGTGCTTGCCTGGAATGTGCTATGGACCCGGGTTCGAACCTCAGCACCACACGCACAATTAAGTGTGAGAGCAATGAAAGCCACATGAAAAACTAAATAAAATTGATCCTCTCTTTCTCTCCATCTTTCTCTTTAAAAAAGAAAGAAAAAGAAAGAAAGAAAGAAATATGGATTGCATGGATCTTCTGAAAAGCCTCAAGGAAATTCCCCAGGTATCCAAGAAAAACTGCTGCTCTAAGTAAGTTCTTATGGTGGCAACTGTAGGAAATAGCACTTTGACAGAATAAAAGAAGCAGGTTCAAATGATTAAAACTTTGGGACCTATAGGAAACTCAGACCTCTGAAGAGAAGACACTGCCTGGCTGAGGCTGGGTTCTGTGAGTTCAGAGGCAGGGCCCTTAGCGCTGGAAACTCTGGGTGGGAGCTTTGAGAAGGGGGCGCCAGCTGGCTGGAGCTGGTGTGCCTGCCGTGGTGTGATGAGACTGGTTTTGTAAGTGTCGAAAAAACTGAAAGATGCACTTAGCTGTTGCTGGGGGGGTGGGGGAACTGCTGCTGCCAGGGTGAAGAAGCACTGATGGGGTGAGACTCACAGGAAGTGCAAACAGGAAGGAGCAGCTCCTCTCTCCCTCCTCCAACCTTGTGATTTCCTTCTCTTGCCTCGAGGTTGCAGAGCCGCAACAGAGGTAGCAGCAAAGCAGAAATGTGAACTGCAGAGCGTTCGCTCCAGCGTCCCAAAGCAGAGCATGAATGTGTGGCCTTGGAACTGAGAGTCAATAAAGGGGCCTGTGTGGGTTTATTGGCTATTGTTTGTAGTTGTATAAAGAGCCCTCCCCATGTTTCTTACTAAAATTTATTTATTGAATATGTGAAATAATAACATGCCTTCCAAGAATCAAAACTACACAAAGAAACCACATCCAGAGAAACCTCCTCATTCCTGTATCCCACCAACCCATATCCCGACTCCTCATAGGTAATGCATCCAACATTTTCTGATTTATACTTCTTGTGCATTTTCCCAAAATTAAGCAGATACATATACATTATTGTATTCCCTTTTATCTTTTATACAAATTAAATTGTGTTAGTCAGCTTTCTGTTACTGTAACAAATACCTAAGATAAACAAACTTATAAAGAGGCAAGGTTTACTTTGGCTTACAGTTTTAGACAGTTCAGAGCTGGAGATGTGGCTCAGTGATAGAGTGCTTGCATGTGCAAGGCCTGAGCAATGAAGAAAAAAAATGGGGAAGATTAACAGCTTAGGAGGATTCAGCCCATGGTTGACTGGCCTCATTACTTTTGAGTCTGTGGAAAGCACATCATGGCAGTGGGAATGTGGCAGAGCAAAGTGTTTACCTCATGGCTGCTAGGAAGCAAAAAGAGACCAGTATCCCACGATCCCTTTCCAGGACCCATCCCCAGTGGCCTAAGACCTATCACTAGAACCCACCTCTTAAAGTTTCACCCCATCCCAATAATGCCAAACTGGGGACTAAGCCTTTAACACAGAGGCCTTCAGGGGACATTCCAAATCCAAAGTACAGCATAGGTCCGTGTATTATACATCATTCTTTTCACTATGAGTTTTTCATCTAATGTACTCCAGAAATCAGTTCACAGAGATCTTCCCCAGTCCTTTTCTAGAGTACTGCAAGATTTAGCCAATTTTTAATGTTTGAGTGTTTTAAGATATTATTTTTTTGCAATTGCTAATAATGTACCGTACAACTTAGTGCGTGAAAATTGCAGAATTGCTGGAGGTGCATCATATAGTGTTTTTTTCCCTCAAGCTTTTTTTTTTTTTTTTTTTTTTTTTTAAGAGAGAAGGACAGTGAGAGAGAGAGAGAAAATCAATTTTATTTAGCTTTCTCATGTGGCTTCCGTTGCTCGGACACTTGGTTGTGTATGTGGTGCTGGGGTTTAAACCCATGTCCTGACGCTTGTGTGCTATAACCGCTGAGCCACCATTCCAGCCCCTTCTCACTGCCTCTTCCCAGTCTTTTTTTGTGTCTAATAGACTGAAGGAGGTGAGACTGTCAGAACATCGTGATGTCTCTGAAAGAATCCCTTCTTCAAACCCCACCCTGTAATCCAGCCACCAGGCCCAGCTGGATTTCTTAATATTGAATTATCCCTTCATTCCTGGCATACTTCCCAATGAGTTAGTTCTTTTTCTTTTTTCTTTTTCTTGTGGTATTAGGGATTGAACTCAGGCATGCTCTACCACTGAGGCACATCACTAGCCCTTTTCAGTGTTTTTTTTTTCCCCTAAAGAAAGAGGGATAGTATGAGAAAGAGAGAGAGAGAGAAGCTATTTTTTTTATTATTTAATTTTTCATGTGACTTTCATTCCTCTGACACTTTGTTTTATATGTGGTGCTGGGTTTTGAACTCACATACTTGCACCTGCCAGGCAAGCACCGTAACTGCCAAACCACGGCTCCAGCCCCCCTTTTTAGTTTTTAATTTGAGGACAGACCCTTAAGTTGACCTACACAGCCTCAATTTTGTGGTCCTCCTGTCTCAACCTCCTGAGTTGCTGGGATTACAGGTGTGCACTACCACACCCATTTCCTATGAATTATTTTTATTTTTAGGAGACAGGAACACTACTACTGAGCTGCTTCCCTAACCCTTTTTACTTTTTGTTTTGCAACAGGGTCTTGTTAAATTGCTTAAGGCCTTGCTAAATTGCTGAGGTTGGCCTTGAATTTGCAATCCTCCTATCTCAGCCTTCTGAGTTTCTGGGATTACAGACATTTGCCACCATGCCTGGCTCTCCAGTGAATTATTTCTTTTTTCTTGTGTTTCTGAGGATTGAACCCAGAGGCACTTAACCACTGAGCCACATCCCCAGCCCTTTTTACTTTGAGACAGAATCTCACTAAGTTTCTAACATCGACTTTGAACTTGCAATCCTCCTGCCTCAGCCTCCCAAGTCCCTGGGATTACAGACATGTGCCACTGCACCTGCCTCTGGTGAATTATTTCTAGTTTCAGTTTTGTTATCTGTAAGTTGTGGATAATACTATTATCTACCTCATACAGTTGTGAAGATTTAATGAGATAATGGATATAAAGTGCTTTTCCCAGTGTTCAAAATATAGTAAATGCTCAAAAATTGTTAGCTATATATACTATTTATAGCTGTAATTTCCCAAAATATGTATTGCATTTCCCAGCCACATAGTCTGAGCCTACTAAATTTCTGTGTGGAGAACTTTTCTGTGGGGAACAGTGTACTTCGAAGTAAAGGGCTCAGGCACTGCAAGTAAGCAGACATGAGTTGAAACCCTGTTTTTCCCACTTAGGAGCTCTGTGCCTTTAATTAACCTCTCAGAGTTTCACTATTGTCATCTAGAAACCAGGGCCTACTTCATTCAGCTTATGTGTGAATTAATCAAGATCAATTATGTAAAACAACCCATAGCGGTGTGGGTTGAATACACGATGTTTGTGTGTGTGTGTGTGTGTGTGTGTGTTTGTGTGTGTGTGTGTGTGTTATGTAACACTACATACATATAGTGATTTGGACTTTGAAGGGGGAAGAATAGTTTGGCAAAAGAAAGATATTCCATGAGATAACACTAAATTGACTGTCTCAGTCTGTTTTGTGTTATTATAACATAGTACATGAGCCTGGGAAATTTGTAAAGAATAGAGGTTTGTTTAGCTTATGGATGCGGAGGCAGGAAGTCCGAGATCGGGTGATTGCATCTTAAGAGCAAAAAAGCAGAAGGGCAAGTTGGGTTTGTGCAGAAGAGACAAGCACGAGGGGCTGGGCTCCTGTTATAACAACTTGCCCTTGAGGGGATCACTTAAGGTCGCTGAGGTCATTTTAGCATTCTATCTTCCACGCATAAGTCGCAGTCTGAAATTTCTTTTTGGTACTGGGATTGAACCTACGGGTGCTTAACCACTGAGCCACATCCCTAACCCTTTCTTATTTATTTATTTATTTAGAGACAGGGTGTCACTAAGTTGCTTAGGGACTCACTAATTTGATGAGGCTGGCCTCAGTCTCCTGAGTCCCTGTGATTACAGGCATGGACCACCATGTCTGCATTAATGATATTTTCTAGCCTTTTCTTTCCATTAAAAAAAAAAACCCAGATTTTGCCATTTACATAATGGGTTATTCCACCTGCTTGTCCTGGATGATTTTCAAGGGCAGGAATCTATGCTCACAAGAGACCCTTAGACTCTTGGAGAACTCTGGTTGTAGAGGGCAAGAAATAATTGTATTACTAAATTGTCCAGAGAGCTTGAAGCTATCAGTGCTCACTGCCTGAGCTTCTTTGGCTCTGACTCTCACAGAGAACTGTCTTTTCAACTATTTTATTTGGATAACTCCCAAGATGTGGCAACAACTGGGACAAACCCAGAAGCTGCCGGTTCTCAGCAATTCTGCCTGGCTTAAGAGCTCAGTGGTATACCAAGGAGACAGGATAAGGTGAGGGAACAGAAAACGGAACACAGCAAGCCATCAGCAAGCACATGACCTGCACTCCAGAAAATTCTCCTTTTGGGGCCTCAGATTCCATTTTTGGTAGAGGAACAGGTAAGGACTTCTTCCAGTGAGAGCATTTATGCCATTTTTTTTTTAATTGGAGACTGACATTGGAAGGGACCCATCTCCAAAGAGGTGGCTTCATTCTGCTGACCAATGACCAGATCTGTTGCAGAAAAGCTCAACACTGAGAGGCCAGACTGTGAACTCCCCATGAACAGAGACTTCCTCAAGCATAGAACCTGGCATCTAAAACTTTGTTCAGGGCTGGGGACATAGTGTTAGAGCTCTTACCTAGCATGCATGAGGCCCTGGTTTTATCCCTAGTACCAAAAACAAACAAACAAACAAAACCCCGTTTAGTGGAACAAAAGGACTCTAAGAAGGCTTTTTTTTTTTTTAAGCGTTGGCCTACAGATCCTACCACCTGTGCTCAGGGTTAAGAATTGATCATGGACTTTGGCCGGTAGAGCTGTGAACTTTGGCCTTGGGCCTTCCCTAAAAGGAATTAGAGTTCTTCCTAATCAGAAGCAGGTTGGGGGCCAGGGAGTGTCATGAAGCTGGGTATCAGGAGACCTGAGTGCCAATTCCCTGGAACCCACGGAGCATCATAGCACCTCACCTCTCAGATCCACTTTTTTTTTTTTTTTAAAGAGAGGACAGTGAGAGAGAGAGACAGAGAGAATCAATTTTTATTGAGTTTTTCACATGGCCTTGTTGTTCTGACCCTTAGTTGTGTACATGGATGCCGGGGTTTGAACCCGTGTACTTGCGCATGCCAGGGAAACACCGTAACTGCTGAGCCACCGCTCCAGCCCTCAGATCCACTTTTGACTCCTGCCTGGTATAATATCTTATCCAGCAGGGAGGGAAAACTTCTGGGGTAAACTGTGACTTGGGGAAGGGGAGGAGGGGATGTGAGGGAGAAAGGAGAAAGGGAGAGAGCGAGGGATAACAACAGAGGAAATTATTATTTTTTTTTTTAAAAGAGAGTGATAGTGAGAGAAAGAGAAATAATTAATTTTATTTAATTTTTCATATGGTTTTTGTTGCTCCGACACTTTGCTGTGTACGTGGTGCTGGGGTTTGAATCTGGGTCCTTGTGCATGCCAGGCAAGTGCCATAACCATTGAGCCACCGCTCTAGTCCAGGAAATAATGATTTAAGGCTACGTTTTTGCTAGGCGCAGTGGTGCATGTCTGTAATCCCAGTGACTTGGGAGGTTGAGGCAGGAGGATCACAAGTTCAAAGCCAGCCTCAGCAACTTATCGAGGCTCTAAGCAACTTTGCATATTTATAAAAATAAAATATAATAAATGCTGGGGATGTGGCTCAGTGGTTAAGCACCTCTGGGTTAAATATCCCTCCTACTAAATAAATAAATAAATAAATAAGAATTAAGACTAAGTTTTTCCCCCTGGGGATTTTCAAAGGTGAAAACAACAACAATAACAACACTACTTATCATTTTCTTTCTTGTGCCCACCCCTAATTTAAAATAATAGACATATTGAAACTTTTTTTTTTTTTAAAGAGAGGACAGTATGAGAGAGAGAGAGAGAGAATCAATTTTTGCTGAGTTTTTTCACATGACTTTCGTTGCTCTGACACAGTTGTGTACATGGGTGCTGGGGTTTGAACCCAAGTACCTGTGCATGCCGGGCAAGCGCCGTAACCACCACTCCAGCCCAATATATTGAAACTTAATCCCCATTATGAGCATTAAGAGATGTGGCCTTTGGATGCATCCTCATGAATAGGATTAGTGTCCTTTTGAAAAAAGGAATTTGTGGGATCCTCAGCAATGTGAGGACACAAAAGGGACCATCTAAGAGGAGTGAGTTGCCAAATCTGTTGTGCCTTGATTCTTGGACTTCCCAGCCCCTAGCATTGAGCAGTAAATCTCTCCTGTTTATAAAATGCCCTAAGTAATGAGATTCCTTATCCTCCTCTTCTGCAATGAGGACGTACATATTGGTGGCAGGGGTGTGTTAACCCCTGTCCCTTGCCTAGACAGGCAACCCCTCCTCTGCTTTCTCCACCGGCCTCTCCTCTTTTAGTTCCAGATGCTGCTCCTTCTGCCTCCATTTCAATTCTGGGGTCTATAGCACTGTCCTTGGTGGAGTCCCCAAGCCCTGCCTATATTTTTGTAAAAATTCACTTTATCAAACTTTGTTCAGAGTATGCAGCTTGAACATGTCGTCTATTCTTGCCAGGATCTTCACTGACCAGAGGGGCAACTCAATTTGCTTGGTGAACTTCGGAGGAGAAATTTGGTCTGACTGCTCCAGCCCCTGGCCTTCTCTTGCTTCCTGGGGGTCTGGCCTTTCTCATTGCTGTGCAGTACAGTCCCCTTATCTGCCACTAGGAGGCCTTCTCCAGGGCTGGGGCCAGTTCTGCATCCTCCAGGTATTTGAAGCATTCATCAACATCAGTATTAATCAGTAATAAGTACAGTCTCTATTTGTTAAGTCATTTGTCTTCTTTCTCAGGCGACAGAGGGTTTGGTTGGGGGGGGGCAGGTTACTGTTCCCCTCAAAGGCACCACGTGGGTGCTGGGCCTCTTGGCTCCCTAAGGTAAAGGGAAGGTGTGGCAGTTAGGAGCAGGTTTGGGATGGCAGCGCTTCTTCCCCCAGGGCATCCTGCCGTTTCCAGGGAAGCTGCTTGAAGTGGGTCCTGGTGTCTGTCAAAGCTGCTGAGTTAGCCGGTTGCTGACTGGGAAGAAGGCAGGCCTGTAGCTGTGGACTCTTGGAGGCAGCATCAAGAGAGGCCCAACCACCAACCACGCAGGCCCTCAGGACTGGGCCTCCCAGGCCCAGCCTGGACAGCCAAGCGCAAAAGGGCACAGGAGCCAAGGGTGGGGATTCTAGTCTCAGGGAAGAGAAATTGGGTGGCTATGCCCTGAGGGTTTCCCTCCTGTTATGGTCTCCATGGGATACCGGGGACCTCTTCTCCTGGGTTCCTGTCTCTGCTACATGTGTACTTGGAATGCTTATTAATTTTAATATTAACATAAGCGAAGTTAACGGGGAAGGTGAATCCACTGCAAAATAAATCCTTGATGCATTTACAAAGGAATGGATTATCTATTGTTCAGGATGCCTCTGCTCTGCTCCCCTTCTATCAGCACAGCGCATGGGGAGCCAAGTGTGAACTGCAATTGTGATTCCATAATGGAATAATACATGGCGAGGGCCAGAGGAGTGGAATAGACAATAGGCACAAATAATTTTCAAGGAGGAAGAGGTCGTATTAGGCAAGGGAGACGGGAACGGCTTCGTAGAGCTGGGACCTGCAGTAGCTTTCAGCCTGGGGTGTATTCTACAGCATTGATTGTCGAGGCTCCCTATCATTTCTTTGCAGTTTTCCCATAACTGATTCAATCAATCTTAATTGTTGAACAATTAGGTTATTTCCAAAAAATATTTTTTTTGCTTCTATAGATAACACAGTCACAATCATGCTTAAACACACATTATTTATTCAATTTTTAAAGGATATTTTTTCTTGAAAGAAGTAGATGAGTCAAAGTGTTTTCACTAATTTTTTATTTTATTTATCTATTTACTTTTTTGGTACCAGGGATTGAACCCAGAGGTGCTTAACCGCTGAGCCACATCCCTAGCCCTTTTTAGTTTTTCTTTTGAGATAGGTTCTTGCTAAGTTGCTTTTCGAGCCTCGTTAAGTTGCTGACAACGGCTTTGAACTTGCAATCCTCCTGCCTCAGCCTCTCAAGCCTCTGGGATTACAAGCATTACACCCGGCCAACTCTACTTTTTAAAATCATTGGATGTTTTTTGATAACCAAAGTAATATACACTTGCTGTAAAATATTCAAATACAACAAAAGTTTCTTCTTCTTATTATTTTGTATCAGTGATTAAACCCATAAGCACTTAATCACTGAACAACATCCCCAGCCCTTTGTACTTTTTATTTTGAGACAGGGCCTCACTAAGTCTTTGAGGCTGACTTTGAACTCACAATCTTCCTTCGTCAGCCTCCTAAGTTGCTAGGATTATAGGTGTGCACCACTGCACCTGGCCAGTGCTGGGAATTGAATCCAGCAGTTCTATACTCCTGAGCTACAACCTCAGCCCTTTTTAGTTTGAGACAGGATCTCACCAAATTGCCAAAGCTCGCCTCAAACTTGTGATCGTCCTGCCTCAGCCTCCCTGGTCACTGGGTTTACAGGCTTGCACCGCTCTACCTGGCTTGCTCTCTGGCTTTTGTAAGACTGCTCACTCATGTCAATATTCTCCCGGTTCTCTTTTTATGAGCATTTGCTTGTTCCAGTTTTTCAATATTGTACACACTGCATATCCTTATATGTATTTCCTACATGTTTTTACTGTTTTTTTTTTGTCCTTTTTCCGAGACAATGAGAAAAACCTACAAACATAAATATCTAGCCTGATGTTGGAAATATAGATTCAGATCTAAGAGGCATATAGCCTAGGGACAGATTGGAGACGTCACACACATTTCCAATCCTTAAAATCATAGGACTCAATGAAATATAAAGAAAGAAATTGAGCAAAGCCCAGAGGCATGAATCACAAAGCAGTGTTTGCATCACAGGGCAGGAAGGGGTAAGAAATCATTCATTCAACAAATATTCATTGAAGTGCTACTTTCTAAAAGTTGGAAACGTAATAATACAGTGTGAGTGCGGTAGACGTTGTCTCTACCTTCCTGTGGCTCGCAGGCTAATCTAAGAGAGATGCAGAAAATAAGAAATAAAATCTGACGAGGCAGGAGAGGTGGTATTCTCCTATAATCCCAGGAGTGTGGAGGCAGGAGGCTGAGGCAGGTGGCAAGTTCAAAGCCAGGCTCAGCAACTTAGAGAAGCCCTAAGCAACTTAGCGAGACCTTATCTCAAAATAGAAAATAAAAACAGGGGTGGGGATGTAGCTCCATTGCAGAGTGACCCTGGGTTCAATTCCCAGTAACAACAACAACAAATAGGGTTCATCGTATAAGGGATGTTGAAGTAGAAAGTTGAACTATCAAAGCCATAGACTTTATAAAATGTGTTCGAGAAGTAAGGCTGAGGCTGAGTCAGCAGTCAGGGGTCAGCAAGTGAGAAGCGGATTTGAGGAAGAGCAGTTTTGAAGGTTCAGAGGCATGAAGGAACAAAGTACGTTGAGGGCACCGAAAGAAAAAGGTTTGTGTGACAGGAGAGTTGAGAATGAGGAGGGTGCTGGGGGGATGTGAGGTTGGGAAGTAGGAAGGGGCGTCTGGACTGTGTTAGTGGGTTTGGCTTTTATTTTAAAGGCAATAAAGAATTTTAAGCACAGAGGTCGTGGGATCAGAATTACATTATTACTCTGGGTGCAGTGTGGGCATGGACAAGGCTAGAGGAACACCTGCTAAGAATTAAAAGAGAGCGCCAGGTGCAGTGGCACACACCTGTAGTCCCAGCAACTTGGGAGGCTGAGGCAGGAGGATCGCAAGTTCAAAGCTTCTGCATATTAGTGAGCACGTATTAGTGACAGCTTGTCTCAAACTAAAAAATAAAAGGGCTGGGGATGCACCTCAGCGAACTCAGCATCTCTGAGTTCAATCCCCAATGAAAAAAAATGGCCATTTTAATTATGTTAATTCTGCCTAACCAAGAGCACAGAACATCTTTCCATCTTCTCAGGTCTTCTGCAATTTCTGTTTGCAGTGTTTGATAATTATCCTTGTAGAGGTCTTTTACTTCTCTTGTTAGATTAATTCCCAAGTATTTTATTCTTTTAGAGCATATTGTGAATGGGATTGATTTCCTAATTTATTCTTCTTCCCTAATATTGTTGGCATATAGGAAAGCTATTGATTTATGGGTGTTGATCTTGTAGCCTGCTACTTTTCCAAATCTGTTTATTAGCTCTAACAGTTTTCTTAGTTTTTTTTTTTT
>PVKS010040422.1:0-16639 GCA_004027875.1 Aplodontia rufa | reverse complement strand
CTTTTTTTAGAGTTTGATAGTTTTCTTTGAATAGGTCTTTAATATCCTTTGTAAGGTTAATGCCCAAGTATTTCATTCTTTTGGAAGTGATGGTGAATGGGAGAGATTTTCTGATTTCTTCTTCTGCGGCTTTGTTGTTGGTGTAAAGAAATGCTAGTGATTTGCTGGAATTGATCTTGTATCCGCTTACTTTGCTAAAGTCACCTATAAGGTCTAGGAGTTTTCTGGCCGATGTTATTGGGTCTTCTAGGTATAAAATCATGTCGTCTACAAATAGAGATAACTTAACTTCCTCTTTTCCTATACGAATACCTTTAATTTCCTTGTCTTGCCTGATAGCTCTGGCAAGGGTTTCAAGGACTATATTGAACAAAAGTGGGGATAACTCACTGTCCCTCTTTAAAAAAAATTTTTTTTAAAGGGCCCACGGTTGTGGCTCAGAGGTTAAGCACCCCTGGGTTCAATTCCTGGTACCAAAATTAAACAAAAAAATAGTTATTATCTTTATTTTTTTTACAAAGGGGCAGTGAGAGAGAAAGAATCAATTTTAGTTTTTCACATGACTTTTGTTGCTCTGACATTTTGTTGTGTACATGGTGTTGGGGTTTAAACCCATGTCCTTCAGCATGCCAGGCAAGTGTGGTAACCACTGAGTAACCACGCCAATCCCTGTTTTTATTCCTTATCAGAGGTGGTGCTACTATTTCTATATAAATCAGTAATTGAGATCATTTTAGATTTTTCTCAATAAACCTAGTGCTGTGGCAATTGAAGGCATAGCATCTCTTTTGGACTTCTTTTAAAAAAAAAATGTTTCAGATCTAGTTTGCACATCTAGTTGGGGGAAAAAAATCCAGCCTGATAGGCCTGGATCTGGTTTGCCAGCTCCTCCACCTCCTTGTTTATGTCACTGAGCATGTTCCATTAACTCCATGGGGGTGAATTGTGAAGAATTATATAGCAAATGTGCTAAAAGCAGTGATGATATTTTACTTTTGGATGGGTTTACCAAATTATACAAAACTCAGCTTTTTTCCAGGAAATATGCAAGGTAAACAAGATCACAAACCTCAAATGGGGATAACTGGGACTGAGATATTGTTCACAATACAAAACAAGATCTCCTGGTGTATTACTGTAGCCTGTGTCAACAGAGTCTCTAATAGAATCAATTTCATCTGCTGTGACTTCAATGCACCTTTCGGTATTGACTAAGAAAATCATCTTAGGCTACCTTTCCTAGAACAGGATACATAAGCAATGCACTAAGTTAATATTAGCAACAATTATTAAGCACTTACTATTTGTCAGGCTCTATGCAAAGCACTTTGATTCGTTCATTTGTTCATCAAATATATATTGAGTGCCTTCCATGCTCAAGGCCTCAGACTAGGCTCTGGAGAGTCAGAGATGAACAGTCTTGTGGGATACAAAAGCATATAGTTCTGGATTTTATTCCACTCAGTTACATTTTTCCCAAAAAAGGCAGTACTGTTTTGGCCTCTGGAGAAGCTTCCTTTGCTGACATAGAGCATCTGAGAAGGAAGCAAATCCTGTCTTCAGAATCAGACATCCTGGTATGAATTTCCTACTTGGCCACTTATCTGATGGTGTGACCTTGAGCAAGGAACCTTAAAGTTCTGTGCCTCAGTTTCTTGGAATATAAAATGTCCAAAATACTACTGCTTTCCCTCATAGGTTGGTGGATTAAATGCAGTTGAGTATATAAAATATTTACCATAGTGGCTGACAGCCTAAGTCACATAATTCATTATCATCATTGTTATTATTAGTTGACTTCTCACATGGAGTTTTGAATTTTCTTTCCAGGACACTTGACTACTTGCCGTTCATTCTATCATACTTTTCTGCATAGTTGTCAACTGATCCTTGCAAGGGGCCAGTGGTGTCCTCACCTTAGTGATATTCTGGGTCACAGAACCGTGAAGAGAGCCACTGGCTCAGCATGAGGGAGGAATTGCATGCCCAGGTAGGGCCAGGAATGCCCCTGTTTTCCTCAGGCTGCATCTCTTCCAAGCCTCCAGGGGTAAGAAGCAACGCCCCACACACCCACTCACACGTGTTTAGAGCAGGAGGCTGCAGGAATTGGGGCCTTGATAAACTGGATGTGTTCCTGCTCTGCAGCCGCATGGAAGCTGCCTATATTCATTGAGTCCATGGAAAGGGAAGTGGCCTGAACAGAAATATAGTGGTACAGTACGGTCCCCAGCCCTGCTGGAATTTAGAGACCAGTGGCTCCCATCACGCTCAGAAAATTCCCTAATCCTTGCTGTGGTCCTCAAAACCCAGCAGACCTTGTCTCAGACTGCCTGACTCATCTCCCTCACTGGGATCCATCCAGTCTCTTCTCACCGCTGCCCACCATCCTTCTGAGCTTGCTCAGAGTGCTCTCCCTGTTGGTGTGCATGACTGGCTACTTACTTATCAGAATCCTTGTTCCTTGACTACCAAATCTGAAATGGGACAGCAGCTGGTCACTCGCCACCCCTCATCCTGCCTCGTCTTCAGCACATGCACAAGATGCCGTTTCGTGTGTCTGATTATTGTTCATTGTCCATCTCCCTCCATCAGAATGCAAGATGCAGGGACTTTTCTTCTTGTCCACTTCAGTGTCCCAAGAGATAGTGACATGGAGAAAATACATGTCCACAGCTGAACAATGTATTCCAATTCTCAGTGTCCAGAACATGCTGGTAGACCACTTCTTTGAAAGGGAAAGTCAAACGTTCTGATCCAAGACCAGTTTTAATCACCATCCATAGAGAGGTGTGCATGGCATCATGTAGAGGTTTTAGGGCAAGATGCCCATTAATGGAAAGAGCTCAGAGCCCATGCTTGAAATATATTTAAACACTCTCTGAGCAGGAATTTTAAATGGAATTATAGACCAGTAATGCTAAACTATAATTGCAATACTTTCAATATTGATCTTCAATTCCCATTTCTACTTTAAAACAGTGGAGACAGCTAGAAATGAGACCAATTATCAAGCTCAGTTCAATTTTTCTTTTGCTTAATAGGCATCTTGTCCTAAAATTCTGCATTCTGCCATGTATACCTCTTTGAATCCTTGTTAAATTGTTTCAGAAAGCTAGTAAATAATTCTGTTATTTAAAAAAAATTGGACTGAAATCCCTACTACTCATCATCTGAATGAATTAGCAGTACATCTGAATTATTGAGAGAGACAGTGGATGGTCTGTTTTATATTCCCACTTTGTAAGTAGGTGTTCCATTTGATGTGCTCAGCAAAATATTACTGAATTTTTCTTAATATGCTGAGTTATTTAAATATTTGTGTAGCATCAGAAGACTTGAACTCTTTGCATGTTTTCTCATGACCTCTCTTTGATTTGGCTAGGAAGTATTTTCTCAATGAGAAATTCAGGTTACAAGAGTTCCCAAATTATATGACAAATCAATAGAGGAGAGATTCAAGTTTGTTCATTTTAACTTCACGTTCTTATCATAATTTGTTGTAATGGTCTGGTGGAGAGAAGCTTGGTATTTGGAGACAGACCTAATTCCTCTTACTGACGACTTTGTGTGTTAGAAGAAGATAACAGATCTAGATTGAGGATTCTTGGGATATAGGTGATCGGTACTTGGGAGCTACCATTATTGAAGCCTTTTTGTAGCATTAGTGAGGCATCTGCTTTTATAAGTGTGATGGAACACTTGGCATGGAGCAGGCACTGCTTCATACATAGGCATACTGGAATGAGACAGAGCCCCTGCCCCCAAGGGTTACTAGGCTGGTGGAAGAATGAAGGTAGCAGACAGATACCTAGCAATTAAGAAACGCCATGGTTTGGGTGAAGCCAGCACACTGTGGAAGGCTGTAGGAGGGAAGTATGAATGTTGAGGGGAGGTTTTTCTGAGGAGGAAATTTTTGAGTTAGAGCTTTGTAGGTTAAGTAGCTTCCATTAGCTGAACAAAGGTGGGATTGGGGGAGGATATTCCTGGACAGGGAAGGGCTTGTATCAACACAGATCTACCAGAGAGAGCAATTCAAGGAAGTAGAGCCCTGGATAGATATGAGACTATGCAGAAGCTGGGGGCACATTATGGAGGAGTTTGGACCTTATGGTCATGTCCAACAGGACTGGGACATGGGGAACATTTCCAGCAGAGGAGGGACCATCTGTCTGGTCTGACTCAAAGTCCCCTCTGGTTGTATTGTGAGCTGTGGCAAATGCTGTGCAGCATCCCAGCTAGACAGGATGAGGGCCTGCAAGACTCAGCCATAGAGTCCCAATTATCTTTGAATTATATTGATTGCCTTCTAGTTATTCTATCTTTTCTATTTTAAATAGGGAAGGAGTCAAAATAGAAAAGCAATCATCTTGAGGATGTGATTACATTTTCATTCAACAGCTTTCTTTGGGAGGGCACATGTCTTAATGCTACACCTAAGATATTCAGGAAGTACATTCTGCTCCACAGGCATTTATCAACTGTCTTCTAGGGCCTGGAGGATAAAATCAGGAATCCAAACCCTGTTCCCTTGCCCCCTTTGTGGGCAAGGAAGACAGACTTGCAATCACAGGTAGATATCCTGTATTCATCTAACCTGACTTGATTCCTCCTCCAATGTCTAACAAGTTTGAATTAGAAATTCAGTGATGTTGAACGCCACGCTTAGAATGCTCTGGGCCACTCCTGAGAGCAAATACACATGCACACAAGAAAAATCTTATTATTACAGGTATTTTTTTTTGTAGGGGCTAAAATTCCTACAGTTTTATACACAGTAAGGAGAAAGCAAAGTTGAGTGTTGCGTCCCTGCACTTAACTGTTGCACCATGCCGCCAGTCTTGTCACAGCACCAGGGTCTACTTTGAGAAGATGCTAAATAAAGGTTGGATGGTGACAGCAGGGGGAGGGAGGAAGGATGAGTCCCTCTGCTCAGGAGGGCAGGCTCTAGAGGTTGCACATGTAACTTCCTCTCATTCAGCTGGACAGAACATGAGTGTATGGATGCATTCAGATGCAAGAAAAGCTGAGACCATCACCTTGTTCCTGAGGGGCCCTATGCCCAGTTATAAATCAGGATTCACTTAGAGCATAAGTAGCAATTGCTAGTGCAGGTGACAAACCCTTTAAGTAAATGATTTGATTTGACAAGTGAAGTCCCAGGATTCGCATATGCTAAATAAGTCTAGAACTCAATGAGTCCTCAAATCAGAGTCTCAGGAGAAGTTTGTCAAGACTTCATGAAAAAGATAAGCTTTGGTCTGGAGTTTAAAAGGCATAGCAGGAACAAAGCATTCTTCCATCTGGCCACTTCTTTCTAGGTCAGCTGGTGAGATTAGAGCCCAGTAGGCTGCTTCTTATTCCATTTCCGGTGTTGGTACTTACTGTCCTTCTGTGCTGATTCGACATCTCATATGCTTACCCAGCTTTATGGAGCTGCCATCCACTTGGGTTGCTCTGCCTACTTGCAGATGGAACATTTTTTAACAGGTCTATAGTGACAATATCGTTTCTGTTCAGATCCGGAGTGTCATTCATAGACTTTGCAGCTCTGTAGGATTGCATAGGGTTTGGATTATGGAGAATAAGCAAGTTTCTGTCTTTCTGGGCACTAAGGCATCTGTAGCCTTCCTCCATCATGAATGCATTGGATCCCATGTCACAGCCCTGGGCTGCAGGAAGATAGGAGGAGCACAAAGTATAGTCTTTAGGCTCTGGGCAAGCAGTTTAGTCTGGTAGCCTGCTAGAATGAAGGATCTCTAGGTGACCAGTGGGTAGCATGGTGAGGGAGAGCCAGACCAGTCTGGGTGGAACCCTGGCCCTAATAATTACTAGTTTTTCAGTCTTTGGAAGTTTTATTTATTCTCAATTCAATTTTTTTCTTCTGCAACTAGATATTATAATGGTACTCTTCATAATATCATAACTGGAATAAAAACATTCTTAAAGTATGTAGGAACTCAATCAATGGCTGTTATTTTTGACTCTTCTCTAACTATGATTGATGGAAATACCTTAAATTTTAAGGAGTCCATTTAATTCCTTTAAAGACACAGCAGTTCTGCTGTATTAAAGATTACATGTTAGCTTCATCCATAAACTATGTCATTTTTCTGAAATCCATACAATTTCTGAGTAACATTCCTGCAAAGAGCATCATTCATTTTATGAAGAAATAAGATCCACTATCTTTCCATTCCTCAAAAAATAATTCTTAGACAAATTTTCTCATGAGGTCATGAGCATCAATGGTATCATTTTGGTCAATGCTGGCAAAAATCAAAAATTGGTAAGAGCAGCTGTTTATTTGCCAATATTAAGGAGAGTTAAGCCAGGAGTGATCATGCATTAGGTTAACTAGGAGATTTCTTTAGAGGAAATATGAGTCAGTATTTATTTATTTTTTACAAATATTGAAAGGCAAGTTTCTCCACAGAGTGTGCTGAGTGCTTCTCATTCAGTCCTCCTAATTTGTTGCAGATCTAAGCACTAAAGTGCTTCCTTCCTTCTGGTGATTCAGCTGCATATTCTTTCTTGAGCATGGAAGTGAGATAAGTCTGTGGAGCTCCTGGATTCTCAGTGAGCACAATATAACATTCCCTGAGTGTCACCTTCCCTTGAACCTTTTGCTGGAGCCACCTGTCTTATCATTCCAGGCGATTCGTGTCTTTACTGACCTCACGTTTAAGCAGAACCAAATCTCTTCAGGTCTTTTCTACTAAGTGAAAATTCAGAAACCATTTCTAAGAACCTAATAGAAGTGGTGTACAGTGTAATCCTAAGAGGTGGGAAACTCCTTACCTTGATATCTTAGTCTAGTAGGACTGAATCGTGTAAGCACCATGATAAAGGTACAAATTCATTAGCATGGGGCTTCCATGTTTCCCTGTGAGTTGGGCAAATGAACATCAGCTTCGTCTAAAAGGTAACATTTTTAGACTGAAAGTTGCAAAATGGCCACAAGCAAGAAACATCCATAGGTGGATTTTATTTAGTCTATACCATGTTGTTTTACTAAATTGAATTAATTAGCCTTTAAAAATCAGGAAGATTTTTACATTAAAATATACATGCCCACTTTTTAAAAATTGGTAGACCTGGCATCAGTGGGTCCCCTTTCCCACAGGATGTACTTGGGTCATATTCAGCAGAGCTAGCCCTCTCTAATCCCCACTACTCCCTATTGTCCTACACTTGGCCTCTCCCCGAATGTGCAGGGAACAGTGAAAGTTAACCGTGTAGAGTGAGGATAGATCATGCTATGGATGACCTTAAGCACCAACCAAAGCATTTGTGATTAATTCTGTGAGCCAAGGGAGCAACCACATTGTCAAGAGCCATAATTTAGGAAGATCATGGTGTCCCAGGAGGATAGCCAAATAGGAGAATTTTCATGTAGGAAAATTTGCCTCTCCTCTCCCTTAATTCAAACTTTTGATGCAAAATGAATCAATTTGCCTGAGAGTTCACATTCTTGAAAGTCATTGATGAAGGATCTTAGTAATTATATATCAAAAGTCCATATTGGCTCCACTAATAATGCTGAACATTTCCTGAGTGTTTTCTCAATGGTATGGTATCATCCCATTGACAGCAAGGACTGTCTCTGTCACTGTTTCACCACCGAGGAAAGGGAGGTTTTGTGACATGAAGAACCATGTAGGTTGGACAGTGGCAGGGCTGGGATTCAAAGCCAGGTGCTTGGCTCTGAGCCTGCACCTAATCACAGCATCTCTGTCTGATGCCTGTTGCTGAGGGTCTTTCCATTTGTTTGTTTGTTGGATAATTACTTTAGGGCTTTCATGGGATTTAATAGAATGTGTAATTACTGTTTTAATTACTGTCATACACGAAGGCTTCTTTTCTTTGTCTTGCTAGCTTTTAAAGGGGCTGTTAAACTCACAAGCTGGCCAGCAACAGCTCAGGAAGATTTCTAACGGGGTTTAGAAGATGATCCGTAGAGGTGGTTGCTTGAGCCCTAAACATTGCTGTGCATTTATTTGTTCCTTGGCACTCCTCATCCTCCTTCCTTGTTCTGTTTTCATCCACAGCATTTAATCTTCTGTTGTTTAATTCACTTCTCTGTTTTAATATGCGTTTCCTTTCACTATTTCAAGCTCCATGATGGCAGAAATTCCTGTCAGTTTTATTTCTAGTGGAATCTCCAGATCAGCATAAAATAGTAGGAGCACAAATATGTGCTGAATGGATGAATGACAACAATGACACAGTTTGATCACCTTTTGAACTTAGGCATTGGAGCTTTGAGATTTACTCTCAAGTACCAGTCTGACCTGCTGCCTCGCATCCCCACCTCCCACACTCTCCAGCTAGCATCCACTCAGCCTGGAAGCCACAGCTCTTCAGGGCTTTGATTTCTGCAGGAGCCTTGGCTGATCCTTGACTCACATTTGCCCCTCCTATGTCTCATTAGTATCTTATGTTTGTCTCCAGCACTGGACTTACTGCATTATATTACAGCAGCTCGTATTTATACATGTCTCCTCCATTCACTCCAAGCCCTTTGAAGGCAGGGACCTTGTCTTCACGTTTGTTTTTTCAACATTCAGCACATGGCCTAGCAGAGTGCAAAACAGATAGTTACTTTTAAATACTATTTCTATAAATAGGGATTTGGAACCACAAGTTCCAAGTAGGCACACGCTAACACTGAGTAGATTTGGAGATGGAAGTTCTTTATTCAATTTCTTTGTACTGAGTGCCCATTATACGCAGGTCTTGTTCTATATATATGGAGAGATTAGCAAATAAAATAATCAAAAATGCTTTCTTTGGAACATTCCAGTGGGAGGAGAGGAATGATAAGCAAAATCATAAAGTTAAGTAATATGCTAGGAGCAAAAGGGGCTAGAAAGAGCAGGCCAGGACCAGTGGGATTGTGGGTAGTGGTAGAAGGTAGAATTTTCATGTGGCTAGACCTCATGGAGAAGGTAGTCCTTGAACCAAGAGAGAAGCCTTCCATACACACTTACTGTGTTCCTGCAGTGCACAAGGCACTGTATGAGATCTGAGAATTCAAAAATAGAGCTCATACTCTAGTGAGAAAATTGTCACATCACCAGAGTATGAAAAAATGTGAGAGCAGCCAAAGTAAGATGGGGTACCAGAAGGCAACATGAACAGAGGGAGCTGGTATTCAGAATGCTGTGTAAATGTCACCACCGCCAGCCGCCGCCTCGTCTCCTCTAGTCCCCTCTCTGCCCTTTCCTACACTGCCTCATAGCCTTTCTAAGTGCTGAAGAATGCTAGCCCTGGAGCAAGTGTGTTTATTCAGAATTGCTGTCAAGTGTAGCTTTCTGAGGTTTCAGGAACTTTAAAGGTATTATGGGATAGCCAGAGTTCTGGAAGTATTGAAGCTTTTTCTCCACAGAGTGATGCACACAATCGCTGTTAGGCTGAAATTGCTGAAGGAGAAGGTGATTTCAGTGGAGCCATCTACTGACACTTCTCATCATTGGAAACAACCCAGTGATGGGATCGCTCAGCCGCCTGGGGTGGTCCTCTGCTGTTGACACACTGCCTACTTCTCACTCTTCTTCTTCATGAGTGCTAGGGTCAGCACACATTTGCTCTGCTCTGCCCTGTAGCATGCTGGTCCTGTCCACAGCACGCTTTCCTTTACTGCCTCTGGAAGTATCTGGAAACTGTCCTCCTTGCCCACCTGGCAATGTGGACTGAGCATCTCAGCTATCCAGGAGGAGGGCCAGGCATTGGAAGGTAGAAACCATGACCAAAAAGAGCCGCTGTTGAGATGCGGACTATGCCTAGGTTGTACAACGAATGTTGTGTTCACGTTTCTGGAACGTTGAACTTCCTAGTACTTTGTCACGTACTGGATTGTTATAACCAAGTTCAGTGCTTTGATTAGCTCATGGACCAACATAAATTCCAGTCATCGATTCTTGGATAAATGACTCATGTAGCTGACTTGTTCAGGTGATTATTGAATTTAACTCATAATGACACCTTCCTAGGAAAAAGCAGGAGTCTTCCCTCCAAGTTGTAAATGGGTACAGGTGACCCACATTTGAAACTTGAATCAGTCAAGCTGAAATCTTATTCAGTGTCATTTTAGCCTGGGTTCCCCAGGAAGAAGAGCTGGGATAAAAGCTTAACTGCAGGTGCCATGGTGGTGACTAGGAGCCAAGAATCGGGAATGGGGATCCAGTGGAGTGGAGCAGGGAAGGACACCAAACAGGTAATGGAGTGGGCCTCCTCAATGGAAACTGGTTGATGGATTCCATAGAAAGCCTGAGAAGCTTTATGGAAGGTAGTACTGAGCCTTCTATATGGGGAAAGAAAGGAGGAAGCACTTGTCCATTGGCTCCCAGCCACCATGTGCCCAAAATTGGAAATTAAATCCCCAGCCCTTCAGGGTTGCACATGCATGAGTACTGAGTGGATTCTTGGGGTGCCTCCCTCTGCATCAGCAGTGAAGCCTCGGATGAAGAGAAAGGCACTGAAATGAGGTGAAGCCCTTGGACTGCAGGTGACCTGAAGCTAATTAGAACCCACACAGAAATGGATCCTTGAGCAGTGACTGGACTCAGACAGATGGAGCAAGCAACTAAGAAGTAGCTGGTGTTTGACTTGGATGTCTAACTGCTTTTAGTCCACCCTGTTGCAAGGGAGATGTAAATTTTGTTAGCACTCCCACCAACTGTGCATTGCTCTACATTCTAAACCTGGTCAGGAAATTATAGCATTTGTCAGGTGTGGAGTTCTATCTTCTCCAAAAGCATGGGGTCAGTATCAGTATAAGACTTGAAGCAAGTATGGCTAGTTTGATGGTTGCTTGTTATTTTCTCTCAAGAAAAATTCCCCCACCAGCTCTAATTATGGGTCCTTGGCTATCACCTTCTATCTCATCACTTTCTTTCCCCAAACCTCCAGGGAACATCCACAAGCTTCCACCTGCTTAGGCACAAGTCTATTTTTTTCTGATCTCTCTACATCTTTCTTCTCCTAAACCTGAAAAAAAGCTTGTCAGCATCTTCCAAACCTGTCAATAAACAGATAATTCCTAAATGGCTGTGAACTTCCTGAGGTTAAAGAGGCAAGATTTGGAGTAGGTAAAAATTTCTTAAATAAGACACGCACACACATGCACTAACTGTAATAGAAAGATGGCTAAATTATACTTTATCAAAAATGAAGAACTACTATTCATCAAAAGGCACCACTCAGAAGCCTCAGACTAGGATATTCACAATACATACAGCTATCAAAGCACTCCCAGAATATATGCAGAAATCATAAAAACAAGCAAAAACAACACAACTAAAAATGAGCAAAATACTTGAACAGACTTTTCATAAAAGAAGATATCCAGATGGCAAAAGACAGCAGTCATCAGGGGAATGCAGACTGAAACCATATGAGACATGGCACAGCCAACAGAGTGGCTAAAAGCAAAAAAGACAGGCAATGCCAAGGGCTGGCAAGAACTCGGAACAACTGGAACTCTCGTACGTCACCAGCGGGAGAGCAAATGATTACAACTGCTTTGGAAACCTGTTTGCGGTGTCTTCCAGAACTAAGTATGTGTCTACCCTTGATCCATAATTCTAATTCTCAACATAAATGAGTGCACATGCCCAGCAGGGGGTACACACAGGGATGTTTCTAGTAGCCTTACTGATGATAGCCCCAAAGTAGAAAATACCCCATTGTCCCTGCCAAGAGAAGGCGCGACGAGTTCAGGCCTGTTCACACAGTGGAATGCTGCACTGTTACTGTGTAGGATAACTTATTTTCCATTTGCACAAAGATTGGGAATAGGCAAAACATTTGTGGTTACAGAAATCAGAATAGTGGTCCCACTGGGGACTGGGGAAGGTGATTATTCACTGGAAAGGCAGAAGGGAGCTTTATAAGGTGCTCGAAATACTTTTTATCTGTTGTTGGGTGGTTACACCAGTGTTGCATCAATGTTGGTTGTTTCTGTCTCTCTCTCTTTTTCTCTCTTTCTCCCTTGTCCTCCCTTCTGAAAAGAGGGATTCTGGTCAGCGCATTTAGTATCGGAAGTATACTGTGCTTGACCTCCTTATTTTACCTACACGTGCTTCTCTCAAAAAAGAAAAAAAAAATAAGAGTCGGCAAAGTTAGGAACAGAAAAGTTGATCACCCTTCCCACAAGGAAGGGGTCCAGGATCTCCTTTTCAAGTGAGAGAGAAGATGGCACCATAATGGCCTGGAAAATTATTGATTTGGACGTTGTTATGGCTTAGATATGAGGTGTGCCCCCAAAAGCTAATGTATGAAATAATGCAAGAGGGTTTAAAGGTGAAATGATTGTGTTATACGAGCTTTAGTTTAATGAGTGCATTAATACCCTGATATGGATTAGCTGGGTGGTAACTTAGGTAGAGTGTGGCTGGAGGAGGTGGGACACTGTGGGCCTTGGGGTTACCACTATGTCCTTGATGAGCAGAGTAGGGTCTTTGCCCTCTCTCCCCTCTCTCTCCTGGTGCAGTGTTCCCAGCACTTTCCTCTGTAGTACTCATCTGCCCCAAGGAATGGAGTTGGCTGTCTGTGAACCAAGACCTCTAAAACATGAGCCCCCAATAAACTTTTCCTCCTTAAAATGGATCTTGTCAGGTCTTAAGGTCACAACAATGAAAACACACACACACACACACACACACACAACTAGAACAGACATGACTCAAGAAACCTGGCCTTCAAATTTTAACTCTAATATTTAACCATGGAATCCTGCAAAATAACCTGTTTAGGTCTCTCTTTCCCAGTTTATAAAATGGGTGACTGCTGGAGACATACCAAGTCCTCCCAGATCACACGATTCCATTGTCTACCTACCCAAGCCCAACATGAAGACACAGGCCTGGTGTTGGCTCCGCTCTGCTAGGTGACCCTGAGGAACACGGGGCTCAGAGCTAATGAGGGGATGGAACTGGAACTCTACACAACCATTTCATAATGATGCCTCATGATGGAACTACAGAAACTCAGATCCTGTACCGCCACCACCATATGGACCACGAGGTTGTTTCAGGCCCTCATTGACTCACCTCCTGCCAAGTAAGGGAAAGCCTGCTTCCGAAAGCATTGTGGTCAACTGATGCACTAGGTGTTTGAAACTAAAGATTGCTGTGACCTCTGGTCACATAAGTCGTCTGAGGCTCACCTTCCTCGTCTGTAATCCAGCGTAGTTGGCAGCTCTTGAGAGCTGCCGTAAGGAGTAAGTGAGATGAACCATGTGAAGCCCTTGGCGCTGCCCTCACAGCCAGCGCTTACTAAAGTTTAGCCGTTGTTCTTCGTGTAGCCTGTGCTCACCACCAAAGCCCCAAGTGTTAGTTGACCCCATGTGTAGTGATAAAAATAGCTTCCTGCTTCCATAAAGTAGGAAAGCAGGAAATAATCTTAGATATGATCCTGTTAAACACCAAGAATGTGTTAAGGTCTTTTTGGGTAGCAACTTATACAGGCTGAAAAGTTAGCTCATGCAAAAAGGGAATTTTATCAAAAGGATGCAGGAGTATTTTATGCAATCACAGCAAAATCTAAACAATAAGCCTGCAGAATGGTAGAAGTCAGGGCCACCCTGGTGCCCTAAGCAGCAGGGTTTGCAGGTCCTCGCTGGGCATCGCTGTGAATCTGACTCATTTTGCTTTGATGTCTGATTGCTGGGAACCAACACGTCACTTGATGTCTAAAACAGCATCCATAATCCAGCCAAAACAGACATTTTATAACTCAATCATTTCACCTCAACCTTCCTGAATTGTCACACATGAGCTTTTGGGGGACACCTCACAATCCGAACCATGACAGCACCACAGGGAGGCACGTGACTTAGCAAGACCCTGTCTCAAAAAGAGCCGGGAATGTAGCTCAGTGGTAAAGCAGCCTGTCATTCAATCCTCATTATCCATAGGAGAATAAAAGGTATACCACCAATCACACAGCCATTCTTTTTAATTTTATATTTTATTGGTTCTTTTTACATATACATGACAAAATATACAATGACATAATTATAAAACATGGAATATAACCTGTTCTAATTCAGTCCTGGTATTTCCCCTTTCCCTCCCTTCCTCTTCTTTACTGATCTGTCATTTACTGATGGCCTTTATTTAACCTAGTGTCTTGTTGATCTAATGTGTTGATGAGATTCACTGTGGTATATTCCTGTATGAACTTAGAGAAGTTAAGTCTGATTCATGCCATTGACGTTCCCTATCTCACCCTCCTCCTCTGATCTTTTCCTTATTTTGGGTTAGTTTCCTCATTATCAGAGAAAACATTCAACCTTTGCTTTTGAGACTAGCTTGTTTCACTTAGTATGATAGCCTCAAGTTCCATCCATTTGCATATTCCATACTGTCATTCTTTATAGCTGAGTAATATTCCATTGTATATATGCATTGCATAATACATCCATTCATCTGTTGAAGGGCACCTTGGTTGGCGCCATAGCTTAGCTGTTATGAACTGTGTTGCTATAAACATAGATGTGACTGTGTCACTGTAGTGTGCTGATTTTAGATCCTTTGGATACATACCAAGTGAGATAGCTGGGTCAAATGGTGGTTCCATTCTTGTTTGTTGAGGAATCTCCATACGACTTTTCAGAGTGGTTGTACCCATTTGCAGTCCCACCAACAATATAAGCGGACCCTTTTCCCCACATTCTTGCCAATGTTTATTGTTGTTTGCTTTCTTAATAATTGCTATTCTAACTGGAGTAAGGTGAAATCTTGGTGTAGTTTTAATTTGTATTTCTCCACTTGCTAGAGATGTTGAACATTTTTTCACATATTTGTTGGCCAATTTTTTCATTTGAAATTTTTGTTCTTTTGCCGATTTATTTATTAGATTATTCTGTTTTGTTGCTATTCAGTTTTCTGAGTTTTTTGTATATCCTGGATAGTAACGCCCTATTTAATGAACAGATAGCAAAGACTTGCTCCCATTCTCTAGGTTCTCCCTTCTTCTTGATTTCCTTTGCTGCGAGGCAGGTTTTCAATTTGATGCCATCTCATTTATTGATTTTTAAAAATTTTTCTTCTTATACTTTTGGAGTCTTGTTGAGGAAGTCATTTCCTGACCCAGCATATTGGAGAATTGGGCCTTTATTTTCTTCTAGTAGGTGCAGGGTCTCTGGCCTATTTCCTAGGTCTTTGAGTTTTGTGCAGGGTGAAAGATAGGGGTTAAATTTCATTCTATGGATTTCCAGTTTTCCCATTTATTAAAGAGACTGTCTTGTCTTCAACTTACATTTTTGGCACCTTTGCCAAGAGTGAGGTAACCTTATTTACGTGGGTCTGACTTTGTGTCTTCTATTCCATTGATTTCCAAGTCTGTTTTGGTACAGTGCCATGTTGTTTTTGTTACTATAGCTCTGTAGTGTAATTTGAGGTTCGTTATTGTGATACCTCCAGCTTTGCTTTCCTTGCTTAGTATTGCTTTGGCTATTCTGGGTCTTTTATTTTTCCAAATGGATTTCATGGCTGCTTTTTCTAATTCTGTGAAAAATGTCATTCGAATTTTGATAGGAATTGCATTGAAACTGTGTAGCGCTTCTGGTATTGTGGCTATTTTAATAATATTAATTTTGCCTATCCAAGAATATGGGATATCTTCTAATATCTTCTTCAGTTTCTTTAATGTTCTGTAGTTTTCATTGTAGAGGTCCTTCACCTCTTTCATTAGATTGATTCCCAAGTATTTTATTTTTTTGAAGCTATCATGAATAGGATAGTTTTCCTCATTTCTTTTTCATCAAGTTCATCATTGTACATGAGCACATTGATTGGTAAATATAGATTTTTTTTAATTCTGCTACTGTGCCGAATACATTTTTGAGCTCTAGAAGTCTTCTGGTGGAGAATTCTGGGTCTTCTAAATACATAATCATGTTGTGGGCAAAGAGCTCAAATTATCTGTTTGCCAATTTATATCTCTTTAATTTCCTTCTCCTGCCTAATTGCTCTGGCTAGAGTTTCAAATCCTGTTGAAAAGGAGTGGTGAAATAGAAAGACACCAAGTAAATACCTAACATTACATCTCAAGGCCCTAGAGAAAGAAGAATAAAGAAGCACCCAAATCAGTAAGACAGGAAATAAAATCAGATCTGAAATCAATGAAATTGAAGTTTAAACAGGCAATACAAAAGATCAATGAAACAAAATTATTTTTTAAGGTTAAATAAAATTGATAAACTATTAAGCCACACTAAATAAAAAGGAAAAAAACTGAAATTGTTAAAATCCAAGATGAAGAAGGAAATATTACTATACACTTCTGAAATCCAAAGGATCATCAGAAACTATTTTAAAAATTTATACTCCAACAAGTTAGAAATGCTTGAAGATATAAATTCCTACAGATATATGATCTACTCACATTGAACCTGGAGAAAATATAAAACTTAAATAGATCAATTTCTAGTAGTGAAATTTAAGCAACCATAAAAATCCTTCCAACAAAGAAAAGCCCAGGACCAGATGGATTATCAGCCAAGTTCTACCAGACCTTAAAAGAAGAAGTAGTACCAGTCCTCCTGAAATTATTCCATGAAATGGAAAAGGAGGGAACTCTGCCAGATTCATAATATGGAGCCAGCATCACCCTGATACCAAAACCAAAGACA